>VWZX01003966.1:4423516-4691082 GCA_013399015.1 Galbula dea
CTTTCAGTTCTGCTCTCAGTGGCCCCACCTAATGATTACCCTGAGGAACCTTGTCTGTCAGAAACATGCAACTTATCACTGATCTCATTTAAGCTTTAATAAAGCATATGACCCAAAGCCTTTCAATTCAGTTATGCAGATGCAGTGCCCTATGCATTTAATCAGGGAGTTTAAAAGCCGCTAATGTTTAATTCTCTTCTCTAACCTACCTTGTCCCATCTCCCAGCTTTCCTTTTGATGCTGAAGCTGTAGTTGTATTGTGGGGAAAGCAATTGGCTGAGACAGCTGGAGGGCTGGGATGTGTGGTCCAGTGTGTGTGTTTATGTTCATACATATATATACATACATAACATGCAGCTGAGGAGAATGAGCTAATAAGGTGCAGCCTTCTCTCTGTATAAGATATGGCAGCTATTCGCAGCACAGGAGAGTTGTGAAGTGCTTGAAAAATATAATCATGGAGGAGGATTTTAGTGAGGAATTCTGTGTTGGTTTCTTTCCAGGTCCAGAATGCCACTTTTTATTGTGTAAGAGATTATTTTAGATTAAAGCACAATTTTTAAACTTGAATGTGTCTAACTCTTGGAGAAAATCAGTACCCAACACATTAGTCAAAGTGATTGAGACTAGAAACAACTGTCAAGTTGTGAGAAATGCAAAATAGGTGATCCTTTTTCAAAAGATTATCAGTAGTAAAAATTTCTGGAGTACTGCCTTGGGATTAATAGCTAGGCACAATTTTGATTGTATTTTTCATGTCTCCTGGGAAGATAAAATATGCATCAAGGCTGCTATAATAATTTTAAAGTTTTTTTTAACCATTGGAAAATTGTTCCCTGCAGTTTCTCTAATGCTGTTTCCAGTCCTGTTTCAAATGACCCAGCTGATAGTTTTCCGAGACTGATTTAATGCCTAAACTGTAGGTATTAAAGCTCTTCTTGAATTTCTGACTGAGCAATATAATTGAGGCATGACTCTCATATATTAAAAACAGGCCAGATTTCCTTTGCAATTTGCATCTCCAAAATTCCTGTTGAAGTTCTGCTTTGTTCTTTTTCTTTACTTTTAAAAATTTCTTAACTTTAACTGAAAATTTAAGCCATACATGCTAACTGTGACAGAATTGGTAGTTTCAGATAAGCAAGAGGAGTGTGGAGGCAGCTGGTGATAGTAGCAGCAGCAACAAGCTGGCAAGCATGAAGCCAGCTCAGTTATCACTTGTCAGAGCCCAGATCTAATGAACTGCTTGCATGGGTTTTGTCTTGAACAACAATGCTGATGAAACATTTTGTTGTGTTGGGTGTTTTCCTACAGAACTTCTAGTGGAGTTATAGGTTTGTGAGCAGAGCTGCATGCAAGTGTGACTGGGCAGCTTCAGAACTGGTCTTCCAGCTGTTGCTGGAAAAAGCCTTTTAACTCTGACTGGTTCTTCCTATAAAATAGATTATGATGTGCTGCATCAGGGAAAAACATCTGCATGATGCAAGCAATGTTGAAAGGGGCGAACACTCTTCAAGATAAGCAAATGGGTAAACTCCAGCCATGCCAAATAAAAAATCCCCTCTGTTTTCTTTTGTTTTTTTAAAACTTTAAATAACACACAGGCTACATTCAGCAGAAAAATAATAATACTACCTCCCAAGAGAGAGTTGTGACACTTAAAGTGAGCACGACCTCATTCCCATGATGTGACTGATGTTTTTGAGGTACTGTTCCTGTCTGCCATAGGATAACAAAAATCAAAACATGCTGAAGTACCCAGTCAAAGCTAGTAAACCTTACTGCCTTTCATCCATGTGATGATCCTTGGTAGCAGAAATGAAAAAGGGAGAAGGAAGATCTTCTGCACTATGCCTGAAAGTGCTGAAAGACTCCTTAACCTCCCAAGAGAGTCTCATCTGCAGCTGCTGTGCTATTGTGCTGACTTTCATAGTGGGATTTGGAACTGATCCCAAATTTATTCCCATTATGGGAGGCTTTCTGTCAACTCAAGATCACTGCTTGCTGCCAGCCACTGCAACAAAATGAATGATAGTCCATAGATGTGGAAAACCCACTCTATTCTTGGGTTTTTAATTTAATTGTATAATTGTATGATTTTAATGGTTTCCCATGCAAGAACTGATTATACTTGTAACCTTAGATTTTCAGAAAATCTCAGAGGAGCTGAGCATTAGTAGTTTTGATATTTTATATTTTTCATAATGTGATCTTCTCCAGCAGTTGAAACGTATTTTTGATTCAATCTTGTATGCATGAGTAATGTAGGAATTACTATTGCCACAAGTGTTCTTTAAGGTGGGCCTATTTTAATATCAAAATAAAAAGGTCTGAAGTAATCAAAGTTTTATGTTAAACTTTGGCATTACTTGTTTGAAAAAATGTAATTCCCAGAGGTGGTAATCTCACTTTCAGTAATAAGATTGTCTCATAAAGATATAGGAAGTTGCTTGTGTTTGAGACACAGCTACAGAGCCCAGTGTGGTCATGAAACACAGTAGAGTAAGAGTGAAATTATCTCCACAGCCGTTCCCAGCATTGAAAGGATAGAGAACTGGCTTAAATCCACCTCTTTTGAAGAGTGATGCACCTTGAGGGTTGGTTGGGAATTCATTTGAGAGTCTCTGTTCACAAAGGAAAATACCTGTTCTTGTGAGAGAGCTAGAGAACCTTCCCTGTGACTAGATGTATCTCTGCTCCCAGGAACTGCAAAAATAGCCATTTGGTAACTAAGGGGGCATGGGGGGAGGAAAGGTAGCACCAAGGTTTTAGTCAGATGCTTCATCTAAGAAGGTCAAAGGGACCTGTAAAACAGGGCATGTGAAAGATGACTCAAACCTGAAGGTTATTGTATGTACCAGGACAAAGCATAGGGAGGGACAGAGGGCATACTTATTTAGATTGAAGATGATAAACTGTACAGAAAAGACAATGGAAAGCCAAGGGCATAATCACAATTTTTTTGGACAGTATTAGAAGCTTAGTAAGGAGACAGATTCCAAGATGGAAAATCAGCCCAGGTATTAATCCTCTAGTTTTCTGCACTCTCAATTTGTGGCCACATTTTCAGGGAGGGTACAGACCAAGTTTTAGCTGACTGAAGAAATGCTTTTGTAATTATCTCTTCTGGAATGCATTAGAAGTAGTTTGCAGGTACCCAGTGACGTTCAGACTGACAGGCCCACAAGCTCCAGAAACTTAATCCTACTGTGAACTTTGGGGTAGATGAGCTGTTAGAATTGGAGGAAAACTTGACTGATGTGCAAGAAGCTGGAGGTACTTCTCTTCCAAGTACAGCAAAACTGTGTAGTCCTCCTTTCCTCCCAAGGACAGAAAATATGATCATATGGAAAATGGATGCTCTTTTACAGATGCCACATCTGGTTAGCCTCTGCTGTACAAAGGCCAGAGCAGCAACAGTGAGCAAAAGGCCAGGGATCAAATAGGTTGTTATTTTTCTCCTCCATGTCTCATCAATCAATGTAGTAGAGGTCTAGATTTATGGCACTGCTCTACACTCAAACCTTCTCAAAGTTCAGGGTTGGTTGGATGGAACAGAGAGGATGAGAGACTGATCTCTGACACCTCTGAAGTAATTCTGTTGAGGAGAATTTATCTGCCCAGAGAACCAGACTGCAGCTGCATCAGGTGCTCTGGAAATAAGGATCCTGTGCTGGCCAGTTGCTGGTGAGCAGGATTACTGTATCCTAAATAAGCCTCACAAATCTGCCTCTGGAAAAGCCAGATTGATAAGTGAGATCAGAATTGGGGCCACGTGTTTGGAAATGCATTGGTATTTCATGCTTTCTGGATAATCTGTACCCATTAGCCTATTGAAGAAAATAGTGTGTGCTGTATTTTTGCTTTGAAACCAGCCTAAAAAGAGGAAAATATTCCAGAAGCAAATAGAAGAAGCTCATGCTGCATTATGCTGAGTTTCCCCCGACTTTATTACCTTTATTCTGCTGCAGCTTCAGAAAACTCATTTAAACTATGAAACTTCTTTGGTGTGGATTCTTTATATTGATGAAACAGAGCTGACTTTCTCTGGAGAGCCAGAATGTTATTAAAGCACTTAACCTAGCACTGCTGTGGCTATCAATTATACTCTTCATTTACACTATACAAGGCTGACAGCTTATTTGAAGTTCAAGAGGTTTTTTTAATGAGATGTTAATTGAGTACACCTGCAGTTGGCTAAAATTTTCATGGACAATTAAGTGTGATCCTTTCCCTTTTTAAATTCTTTGTTTTTCCCAGGATCCTACACTGTATTTCAGTAAGTGTTCAGTGTAGAAGTATGGACTCCTAATATACACCAACTAGAACAATAATCGATGCTTGTGATTTATGACTAGCACTTTAAGCTTATTGTCTAAGCCACCATGTGTGGTGGATTGACTCTGGCTGGATGCCAGGTGCCCACCAAAACTGTTCCATTCCTCCCTTTCTCAGCTGGGCAGGGGAGAGAAACATAATGAAAAGCTTGTGGGTTGAGATAAGGACAAAGAGATCACTGGCCAATTACCATCATGGGCAAAACAAACTTGACTTGGAGAAATTAGTTTAATTTATTGCTAATTAAATCAGAGTGGGGTAATGGAAAAAACCCACAAATCTTAAAAATACCTTCCCTCCCACTGCTTCCTTTTTCCTGGGCTTAAGTTCACTCCTGATTTCTCTACCTCCTCCTCCAAAGGGGGGCAGGGAATGGGGGTTGTGGTCAGTTCATCACACGTTGTCTTTGCTACTCCATCATGATGGGGGAGGACTCCTCACGCTCTTCCGCTGGTCCAGTGTGGGGTCCCCCTCATGGGAGACAGTCCTCCACTAAATTCTTCAGTGTGAGTCTTTCCTGTGAAAGTTAAGTATGTGCTTTTACTACTCATTTCAGCTCCAGATCATTGTCATGATTAGCATTATTGTCCTGAATCAAGTTATGTTTTCTGGTTAGGTAGGTTGCCTCTGCAGTATTCCAGCCTGAGGTTTTAGTAGTTGTCATAAAAGGTGTCAGGCAGGGCTGTTACCTCAAATTATAGTAAATCAACAGAGAATTTTTGGCATTTTGTAGTGATTAGTTTGTTGAAGGGGAATAGCTTTTGTTAAAGCAAAAGACCAGTGATCTAGAAAGGGAAAAGGAAACTTTTAATACTTTTTAAAAATCCCCTGGTTTTGCATAACAGATGAGGTTGTTTTCCATACAAACCACTTCACGCTCACAAGTCTGAGATCACTTCAGTAAATGTGATACTTGAAATACAGATGTGGTGGGGAATAAAATATTCCTAATAGCATTGAGTGAGCTGTATGGGTCAGAAGTGGAAATAAAGGTGGACAGCAGGTTTTGGTCAACATCATTGGACTCTTTTACATGAAGTTGCAAACATTAAGAGGAGAAGCATGTCACAGTGGGAGAACAAGAAACATTTTAGACAAACACTTTAGTAGTCTGCTAGTGAAGTGCTTTTCCTCATCTTGAAGAAGGCTGAACCCATATAATTTCTCTTTACAGTTAGATGTCTTAGCCATCATCCTGTGGGATAGCTGAAGCGAGATGGAGAGAGGGAGGTTGACAGAGCTCTTTTCCCAAGTGGTGCTATTCTCCTTTGTATAAAGCAATTGGGTGTTCAGTGAGCTAGAAAGCAGAGGGCAATGAGTTCCTAAGTAGGCACTTAAGCTGCTTAACTGGGAGATGGGGTAGTATGTTGTAATAAATCCTCACCTCTCTGGTGCCAAGGTCCAGGTGGTCTCAGCCAAACAGGGATATCTGTCTGCTTCCCAGGTTAATGTTTTGGCTACTGAGAACTGGGTGACACGGGAAGGGCACTACTGGTTTTATTTTGTCAGTCCTTTGTTTATATTAAGATTTTTCATTTGAGTGAGAAATTTTTTCGAGTCTTTCAAGCCCAACTATTTTGTTTAATGTTTGATCGGGATGGAAAATGAACCCCTGATAAGTTGTGGAGTCCTCTTTTCTGTATCATTAACTCTGGTGAGTGAGTGTGAAAAAATTGAGCGTAGAAAAGTGTGTGTGGGAAGTCTGATCACAGATAATTTGCTTCTAAGGGGTTTAGGGAAAAGTAAGTTTACTTGCAAAGTCTACAGATGTGAGTATTCCATACTCTCACTGGAACATTCTTTAGGGTCCATAAATCAAAAGATTGAAAATCCCTTCTCCAAACATACTAAGCATACAGCAATTTTCCTCAAGAAAAAACTAAAGTGATCTGTTACAATGCAGACTAATTTTAGCATCAAATTCTCTAGTGTATTTGCTGCAGGCTCGTTGTGCCCCAAGAGCAGCAAGTTTGCAGAGCAGAAATGTACACGCAGCTCTGAAGCAGAGTTTGCTCATTTGTATTCACAAGCCTCTAAAACCACAGTGCATAACTTGATGATTGGTCTTCAGTCAGTGCTGCACCTCAGTGGTGTGTAGGTAAGAAAGCTCAGTTTGCCAGGAGAGAGCATTTCAAGCTCTGGCAGGAATTATCCACTAATAAATTGAAGGAAGGTATGAAAAGTCTCCAAAGAGGCAGGTGTTCAAACTAACACATTTGCACTATTTTCACCTGAATGACTGCCTAAGCTGAAGCCTTAGCAGTATAGGAACGTGAGGCTGAATTCTGCTCTGCTACAGCAATGTGACTATTTAATCTTGGCTTCTACTCACAGACATCAAGATCCTTGTAATAAAGATAATGAATTTTACTTATTTTTTATTTATTTCTCTAGAGGGGACTAGTTACCTGTCTCATGAGAACAGTGCACTTTAATGTTTAACAAATTCTACAGAGTTGGATAAAAGTTCAAAATCACACAAATCTACTGAATACATTCAAAAGGATTTTTTGATAAGAGGCACCTTAATGAAAGAAAAAATGACCCAAACAACAACAGAAAATATGAAACAAACAAACCAAAAAAACCTAACCACCATATACCTGGAAAATATTTGTTTTGTGGCTCTTGAAGGCACCCTAGTACAGCTGGTGTGATCAACTGTAAGTGAAATTATCTACACCAAGCATATCTTTGTCAGCTGTCTCAGCAAAATAGAAGAGCATTTCTAGAAGAGCTAGCTCCCTTTGGGGACTGGTCTGAAGTATGCAGAACTAAATGAGCAGTCCAGTTACCTTTAGATTGTGTCCTTTAGGTTCAATGGCTCTATGATTTGGGAAGTACTCATGCTGTTCATGTGGCCAAAGCCATGGATAGTGTCTTCTGACTGTTTTTGGCAATAGCAAGACTCCCATGGATTTTAGCTAAGCTGTGATTACATTCATTGTGCATAGTGATTGCTTATTATAATTTGTAGCAATCACTGACAATTAGAAGGTGACAATTTTCTTGTCTGTCATCTTCAAAGAATTCTTTTTTTCCCCCCCCTCCCTTTAAAGTATATTGAGTGTTGCCAAGACCCTACTGGTCCTGCTCTATATTCCTGTTCTGTTGATGTTCTGTGTCGTCCTCTACCCTGCAGTCAGTGGAAGTCTGTCGTGTCAGAGGGCACCAAACTGCTAGAACCAGTACACGCTGTTGTTAATTCGTATTTTCTGCAGAAGAATGACCCTCCTGACAAAGACTTTGCTTGTTTGTTTCTGGGCTTGAATCAACATCCAAGATGTTAAAATTGTTTGAACTACTTTTTTCCCCACTTCATTTCTAGTTATAAATGTGACAGAACAAGTCATCACAAGGATAATTCCTTTTATCCTCCACTGTTCTCTTAGATTTATTAAATTCAGTAAGTTGTAGAGTGAAGAACTGAAATCACAACTCTACAGAAGTTTCACCAAAGGTGGAAAATAACTTAGTAACTTGGAGTATGTTCAATGGAGAATGTTTGTGCCCTTTAATTGGAGCAGCAGTTATGTTAATGTAGCCATTCTTTTAAATTAACTTTAAATAACATTTATATTAATGATGATCATTATGTATTAATGAGAAATCATTTGTTCCTTCAATACTTCCTAATTGTGTCCTGGTTTCTATAGCTGCCAAAATGTGCTTGGTGATGGTGATTACCAATCTGAAGGACTAAATCATCTTCATAAGAACAGATCACTTGTTTAATGTGACACAAATGATAAGAGAAGAAATAGATCTTGCTCATTTGCTTGACTGTAATCAATATCATTGCACATTGAGATCTCAATATCTGGTGCTGTATCAGTCTTCATTTCATATGGAAAAGTCTAGTTCATATTGTCTTGGTCCACCACTCTCCCACTAAGGGGTATGGTTAACAACAGGAAAACAGCAGCAGAGACATAAGCCTCTATTGTTATGCTGTTAACTGCTTCTAAACAAAACTTTCATGGTGCTGAAGACAAAAACATGCCAAGATTACTTAGCCTTAAAGCTATTTGGCTTCAACTCCAGACAAGCATTTGCTGGTGCCTTTAAAACCAAAAGGAGGATTTGCAGCGTGTCCAGGATTTTCCTAACTGATGCTACCTGAGCTAGATGTCTGGAGAAAGGATGTTTAAAATTAACTAGTATGGATTTAATACAAAGGAAGCCAACCTCAAAACGAAGCTGCTGATAGCTCCATTCAGCTTTGGATGTGACCCAGGAAGAGATTATGAAAGCTTCATTTTCAGTTTCTTCTGAATGCAAAACCATATCTGCTGATTAGAGGGTAGAATGATTTTGGAAGAATAGAGGTCATCTTCATTTACTGGTTAGCTCCCTGAACTTATACACTGCTATGGTCAAGACTGTCATCTAACATCATTTATTGAAAGGTAGAAATGTATCTGTGAAATCCTTGAAGGAAGCTGCTTTCAGAAATCTGAAGAGAGATGAAATTTTTTTTTCCTTGCAGTATTCCTTAAATGACTTAAATGTACACATAGTTGTGTGAGCTGGAGTCAGATCCTTGTCACTGGTTACAGCCATGGATGGAGCAGCAATTTGGCTCTTATGGATAGTGTATAGTAGTAAAATATCAGTATGAAGTCTTGGACTTCTCTAAACAGCTTAATTTTCCAGACATTTCAAACCTCTACTGAAATCCTCTGGAGAATAATTTTTGCAACCAGGCCTTCAGCTCATTATTCCTTCTTCTGGGAACAGTGTTATCTTATAAAAATGGGTTGCTTGAAGGTTTTTTCTGGTTCTACAGACAGTTTAATATTCAAAAAGCTCCTAAGATAGGTAACTATGGCTGAGACTTTGAAAAGCACTTGGGGATATGAGAGCATGTCAGCTTTAAACCTTCCTATTAATTATGTCTTGTGGTGTTGCAAATCTTGTCTATTAACTGTGCTGTACAATGTTGCTTACATTCAATCAACCCAAATCCCCTTGCTAAGAACTGGTGTTGCTCTACAAGCATCAGTAAAGTTGTACAATCTGTACCAGGCATGTCATCTTATTTAAAGGTTCCTTCAAGAGTATGCCCAAGCTATGTAATCAGATTAATACCTGAAAAGGAAACAAGTGATTCCTTTGATCCTGCTCCAGATCTGAGTGAGCTAGCATATATGTGAAATTCTAACTCCTCTATGAAGACCTTTGGTGCTGAGATCAGGAGGTGGCCTAGAGTGTCCTATAGAGAACTTTAGCTTCCATCCCACAGATTGAAAGGTCAAGTGTTTTGATAATATGGAGAGAGACACAGGCAAAACAAACACAGCGAGGTCAGGATAGTGAAAATCAAGCCAATTTGTGTAAGAACAACATTTCTTGTACCTACTGGGAGAATCTGCTGTAAGCACTGCTCTTTCCAGCCATGCAGAGTTTATCTTACAATGGTCATAAAAGATTTGTTCCCTCCTCTTTCTAATAAAGTGGTTTCACTTGACTTAAGACATGAACCCTATTTTTTTTATTTCCTTTTGAAAATTTCTGAGCCTGTATGGTAGGTCTCCTCTATTAAAAACGTATCATTTTTATTGGTTGCATGGCAACAGATAATCCCTTTGTTCTGTTTTGTTTAAACAGATGCTGAGAACTCTGCCTGTCATAATAAGTAAAAGCACTACCCTCAGGCTTCCTTTAAAACTGCAAAAGAGGGAAAGTATAGGGCTTGAATTAATGTTAATTCCAAACGTAAAACTTTTGGTTGTAGCAAGCAACAGACCTATAACCTGCTTGGACAGTTATGCTTAAAGTGTACTTTGATGCCATAGCCTAATTGGCTTCAGCATGTTTGCCTGGAAGGTTAACTCACATAGAGCAGGACTAGGATTTCCAAGTCAAAGGCCATAACACCAATGACAAGACAGAGGAATTGTTCTGCAGAGAAGCAGTAAATTGAGACCAAAAATCTGTTGGAAATCTGGAGCATTTTTCATTTAACTTTAAGAGGCCATAAACTCACTGATATTTAATGAGCCTGTTGAATAGCATAAATTGTAAGTGGCACGATGAGGCCACAGTTCTGATTTTGATTTCACTTGGATTGATGTAATTTCATGGATGCCTGGGAATTTTCTCCTGAAGTCCTTAAGCTGCAATAAGATAAGAGGCAGGCTGTAGTTTCACAAAGAGCTAGCATGAATGCTTCAATGGCCAATATTACCTGTTATAAAATGGATGAGGGTGTCATTGCATCAGAGGTTTTCCTGACAAATGCGAGCAGAGTGCAGCCCTTGAGACAAAAGGAAGATGCTTGCAGTGTATCTGTCACAATAGAGCTGTTACAAACACTTAAGTTCATTTTGCCACCTTTGAACATGACCGTAAGGAATAAACCTCAGCACCTACTTTCTCTATTTTCCTTTTTTTTTCTGCAATAAAATGAACACTGACATGGTGCAGCCAGGTGTCCAGGTTTTCTAAAGAAGATAAATGAACCTGTACAAAGTTATTTAGACTTTGCTGTTGCCCTATGTGATGTATAGACTCGGAAGCCTCTGAAGCATGAGAGAAGTGACTATAACATATGCATACTAGTCACAGACACAAATTAACAGCTCTCCTTTGGGATATTTTTAGGAGGACTGCATTGCTTAGATATTAGCATTTCTACAGTAAAAATTCTCCCTAACTCCTATAGGTCTCCAGGATTTCATTGATGGATTTGAACTAGAGCCTTAAAGAGGGAAACACTCTTCTAGTTTGTGTCTTCTTTGTAAGAAGATTTGGTAGACGAGAAAACTCACCTTCTCTGGCTTTGCTCTAGGCTCTGAGAGATTTCTATGGCAAATAGAGGAAATGGAATAGGTCATGAGAAAGCTGGTTTTCAGTCCTTTGAATCACTGACAGGCATGGCACAAACAGGGAGAACATGGGCAACATCTCAACTATCGAGTTAACTGCTCCTCAGGGAGGAGCAAGGTATTCTGAGCAGTCTCTGTTTCTGAGGGACATGAAGGGACGTAGGTGAAGATAGTTCTCAGTGTATTTTTAAGGCTGCAGAGAGATCCTTGAACTCAGGCTTATTAGTAAGAAGACTGTACATTATGGCTTACACCCTGATCCTTTTCAATGTGAGAATAAATATATGGAGGAGGTAAGATGGGCTTTTTGTCCTTCAAAAATGTAGTGCTTGCTTTTCAAATGCAGATATTATTAGTCAACTGCTCAGCTGTTGTCCATGCAGCACTAATGCTGCCTAACACTGAATCTAATTTGAAACTTGTCGTTTTGCTTCCATGTACTTTATTTACCACTAAGAAATGATGACACCACTTCCATTTTCTTGTAAGTAGCAACACATCCCTCTGTGACTCGCTATTAGTGCTGTCTGGCTTCGGCCTAAGGAATAATCTCTGTCATGTAATAGCTCCTACCTGTGTCTTTCACTGGTACACAGTTCTCATTCTGTAGTACCTTGTGAAACGCTCTGATTAAGCAATTAGTTGCCTTTTGATTATCTATTCTGTTGTCTAGAGCTGCTGGTTTATGCTGCATTTTGAAATGAGAAATTGAGTATTAAAATTCATAGTAACTTTCCCAGCTTGTGTTTACACTGTGTGTAAAGAGATTGGGAAAACACTGCTTTGCAGTTCCAGCTGTTTGCCTAAGTATTTTTGTTTGGTGAAGGTAACAGAGTCCCAGGAGCTGATCTCGGATGCAGGAGTACAAATCTGGAATGATTTTGTTAGCATCAGAGGAGTCATTTTGAGTTTACATGGGTATGAGTGAGATTATTGTCTGACTGCTGCAATGCTTTGCAGAGGAAAATCTGCTCTTCTTATTCTGGTGGGAATATAGATGAGCATAGATATGTGATTTCTCTTTTACTCTGCTTTCTACCTCAGGTGTCCTCAGTGCTGGAAGAGGAAGTTTTGCTGGAGGAAAGCTTTATTCATATCTTTGAAGTGTAATTTTAAAAGCACACATTTTCCATTCAGTCAAAAAATGTGCAACAGTTTGTCCTAAGGAATCATAGAATCATAGAATGGCTCAGGTTGGAAGGGACCTTAAAGATCATCTAGTTCCAACCCTCTTGCCATGGGCAGGGACACCACATGCACTAGACCAGGTCATCCAGAGCCACATCCAGCCTGGCCTTAAACACTGGTTCATATGTCTGTATTTACTTTTCTTCATATGCTTCTAATGTATCATCTAATTTGCTAGATTTCAGGGGCTTTTTTCTGTCTTGTGGCAGCTTCTAATAAGTTGCCTTCTAATTCCTTTGTCATATAAGCCATATTTGTGAAACATCTATAAATTCAGACTGGCTCAAATACCATCTGCTACTCCATCCCTGTCTCATCAGTAGGGGTTTTGGGGGTCTTGGTTTTAAACTGAACCCATTCCTCTCAGCTGCCTTAGATAAACACTTGAAATAGTAAAGCAAGCCCCATGTCACAGTCATGAAATTGTCTGAAGACATCAGGAAAATAAAAAAAGCCTGATTTATTGTGATGTTAATTAAGTCATAATGAACACTAAGTCAAGAATGCTACCTGACATCAGCAATTATTTTATTGATGCCCCCGCATCTCAATCAAATGCAACTCTTTCTTGACAGGGAGTATTTAGCAATGATGCAAAAACTGGTAGCTTTGAGAGGAGGGGAAGTAAGGGTCTGCTGTGAATGGTGAAATGTTTCCATTACCATCAGGTTGTCTGGATATGATTTTAGTTGCAAAGCTGAGTTAACTCCACCTGGGGACCTGCAAAAGTTTGTTCTAGAAGATGAGCTTCTGGTTGATTTTTAGTGCTCTGGTCTGCTCAATAGTTTCTTGCCCACATTTTGGCTATCTGTTATTAAAAATCTTGTATGTAACAGTATTTTTCATTTTGGGAATCTTAAAATACCTTCTATTATAGTTGCTTTTTCTTCTAGTATGGTTGGTTTTGCTTAAAGCTTTTCGTGTCTGCTGTTGAAATACCTTATTGATCATCATTAATATCAGCCATGACTCTATTGTCCAACTTTTCTTCACATAGAGGCAGTGTGTGTACTGAGAACACTTTCCTCTTCTGTGTTATTTTTGACCATTTGACACTTCAATCTATGTAGGAAGACTATCACTATAGTTTCCTTTTATTCCTCTCTTATCTAAAAATGTCCTTCTGTTAGGTTTTTTTTTTACACAGCTAGGCAAAAGAAGAAATCTGACTTTCCTGTACATTTTTGCCAATTTCTGTTTTTTGATTTGTATTAAAGCTAAGAGCTTTGCCTTGCAGTTGTTACATACCTGCTGTTTAGACCTGCTTCAACTTCTTACTAGGGCAACGTGGTTTTTAGCAGCTACAGCTTTCTTTGACTCAGACTGTGGTTTTTCTGGACTTTCAGAAAAATGTTGGAATGTTCTTAAGCCTTTTGCAATTATTGTAACATTTTTCTTCTAAAATTCTTTCTCCCAACTGGTTTGGCTCTTCTCTCTGTCCTCCTGCACCAGCTTCATGAAACTGATCTTTTTTAAGCAGCAAGCATGTTTATTGGTCTTTTTGGCAGAGTAAGAAGTCTTCCTTTTGCATTTGGAAAATGCAATCAGGTCATGATCACTTCTTTGAATAGTACCTTTTTTTATGTGTGTGTGAGATCAATTTACTCCTTATCACAGAGATGAGCTCTAATATAGAATTATCTGTGTTGGATGCATCTTTTCCGAGTTGAAATTTTGTTATCCATAGTTTCTTAGCAATTGCAAGGACAATTTCACTCTGGCAGCATGAGTTCTCTGCATAAATCACTGACTGGAGCCTTTTTTCTCACTTCATGTATTGATGTTTAAGAAGCTGCTCATACTGATTTGTACTGTGATTTAATCCCCTTTTTGTGGGGGGTGGGATGCATCCTTTTCTCAATTACTTTGAAAGGGGCTGATGTGTGATGTTTTTACTCTAAGACCATTTTTATTTTTAGCCATGTGTTCAGATCAGAGACTTAATTACATTTGCATGTTATTGTGCTAAGCCTAAGAAGCTGGCTACACTAACCTTCACAACTGTCCCAAAACACACCCACACTTCCCCCTGCCAAACCAAATATTGTTGACCTCCTGACTGCTGACACTTTCTAGAAAATCAGATAAAGCTACCCTGCAAACTAGGTCTTGTCTCTTTTGTGCTATTGGTTGGCCATCCCTGATGAATTCCTGTGCTGACCTTGAAACAATTAGATTCTTGTTCTTTAGATACTTGGAGACTTTTAATTAAGCTGCTCTGAGAATGAAGAAATCTAACTCTACACAGGCTGCATTTTTTTGTGTGTGCACCTATAGCAATTCTCCCTGTGATTAGATGCTGACTGAATTCTCCAGGATTGCTATGTGGATCAAGATGGCACACTGATGCATGCTTATTCTCAAACACGTTCCTCCTATCGCCCAAATAATTAGGCTTCCCTGCACAGTAAAACGTTACCTTGTTTATTCAAAAGAAGCAAACTCCACATCAACATACACAGTAACATGAAGATTTGCATAGGAAAATAGCAACTTGGGGTCAAATCCTAGGCCAGAATTATTGCTGTGGTTATCACTTTAGTGTGTGTTGCAGTAATTATTACAAGCACCCAGGAGACGCACAATAGACTTCATGTATATCCTTGCCTGGGAGAATGCAGAACCCACAATGGAATTAAAATGCTTAATAAAGAAGGGTAGTTTGCATTAAATTTCAACAGGAATTTATGAGAAGCTGTAAAAAACTGACTGAAGAATATGGATCAGGCTATGAAGGAAGGAAGACCTACAATTGACATGAAGGCTTTTATTCTTAAAAACAGCCTCATGCAGTCGAAGCCTGTGGTATTACTGGATTCCTTTCTTTCCTCGGGAAATAATTAAGCTTTCCCTTCTGATCAGTTGATGAAATCAATGCTCCTTAAGAAGTCTTAGTATTATTTGTCTTTGAGAAGTGCACATTTTTGGATGGTAATATTTTTTAACTAACTGACATTAAGTCCAGAGAAGGGCCACAAGAATGATCAGAGGACTGGAACACCTCTCCTGTGAGGACAGACTGAGAGTTGGGGTTACTCAGCCTGGAGAGGAGAAGGCTCTAGGGAAACCTTATTTTATGGACTGTGCTGTTAGCCTGGCACTAGCTGCATGTAGCACCACCCCCCATGTGTATTCAGTTATCTCAGGAGCATGCTGTGTAGTGGGTTGATGAATCCACAGAAACTGTAGTGGTAAGCCTGGCTGCCTTTTTCTCCTGATAGCCTAGTTCTGACTAGGATATGTTGCTCTGCCAGTCTAGTTGAGTTCTAGTTCCTAACACTGCATGTGGTGGAGTTGCTTTCTGTGGCTTAACCAGACAATAAGGCCAAGCCCTGGGCTTTCTGGTGATGTGTTTGTTTCCTACCAGAACTCTAAAATGTTCCTCCAAGCTAAGCACAAACTAAATATGATATTATCACCTACCAGAAATAAAGTCTCAGATGGGGATGTAATTTCCCTAATCCCCCCATCCCCTCAAATTACAATAAAACAAAACTCAGCAGCCAACATTATCTCAGGAACCTTTCTCAGTCAGAATACTTAGACTCCTCTTCACTGCAAGAAGTGATTCCTTTAGGAGGAGCTGCTGGATGCAGTTGCACTGTTCCAAGGTGCCCTGTCCACAATAGCTATCCCCATGGAGAGGGGATTCATGCATATTTGATAGCATATACAATGGAAATGATACTGCAATTAGTGTGTTTAGATTGCAGCATTTGATTACCAGTAAAACCTAAATGACATCTAAGCTAGCTCTGTAATTGTTCCAAGTCCTCTGAGCAGAACCAGCTGTTCAGATGTGGCATGACTTGCAGGGCAGATCTGTGGTGCTTGTCAAGAAATTTATCAAATTGTTGTTATTATTATTATGCAATGTTATGAATACACAGGCACACGATCTTTCAGTTTATGAAAGTACAAACATCTCCCTACTGAAAGAGTCCTCTTCCAACACAAAGCGTGTTTGCACAGAGAGAGAGAGACTGTTAAGTGAATTAATGACTTAATGATGGTTGTTTATTGTTTGTATTACAGTAGTGTTTAAACTGAGACTGGATCTTTTATGTGTTCAGTATTGTACAAAGGCTGACTGCAAAAGTGGCTTTCTCAAAGAGCTAAATGAGGAACAGATAAAAGACAGAAGAAAAATGACTTTTCCTGGATCTGAGAAATAGGGAAAAGAGTTTCTTTGCCTGGGGTTATGTAGCTAGTCTATGGTGGAGTTTGGATGTGAAGCCAGATATATCAGTACAACTCTTTTCACACAAATTGATGTGGCATCTTGATTTTTATTTAGTATTGCATTAGCTACTTAGTGTTGCACTGAGGAAAGAGTCTGAGCAACTCTACTTAGGGACACACAAGCAAAGTTTTTTTAAGTGTAGAAAGCTAGCATTTGCGTCTGAAAGTATCTTTAACCTCTCATTCTTACATAAGCATATTTCCCAAGAAGATACATCTGTCTGAAAGTGCAAGTTCCATTAGTAATACTTGTTAGATGCAAAATTACCCTGTCTCTGGAGCACTGGACTAGGATTCAGGTGATCTGAGTGCTAGCCTGGCTCCTGTCAGTTATGCTTTGCTCTGGTAAAATGCTGCAGGGTGTGTTGGTTGGTTGGTTTGTTTGTTTTAAATTTTTTATTACATCTTTCAGCCTCATAATGTTTATCACTACCACAACCATCTTCTAAAGTCAGACTAGGTCATTATAGTGCTTCCACCTTGTCCTTAACTGAGCTGTAAGAGCCTGAGTAACTCCCATTCCTTCTCCTTTCCTTGAAAACCACTTAGAAGGAAGCTAGTAGGGCATGCTGACACCCTCCTGCAAAGAAGCATGCTGCAGAAGGCCCCAAACATTTTCTGAGCATGCTGGTAAAAGTGCAATGATGGGGCTGGGACTTTTGGGGAGGTATCTTGAAGCTGGAAACAGCGTTGGATCTAGGGGAAAACTAAAAGAGGGTTTGGTTACAGCATGACTCCAAGGCAGCTCCTCACAGTTTTGGCACCAGTGCAGTTGTAGGTAGTTGAGGCACTTGCAGAAGGTTGATTTTTAGCCCCCGAGCTTAACAGTGCAGGCACCTGGAAAAAAGCAATGATCCCCCTGCTGCTGGCTCCCTAAGGCCAGTGCTTCAGCCCTCTGCCAAATTCCAGGAGTGAATTATTTTGTGTTCTCATGTTGTTTCTCTCTCAGTAGCTGAGGCTTTATTTGTGTTGGGCAGTAAGAGGGAATGAAGAGATCCTTTCATTAAGTGTTTCCTAGTGTTTGCTGCCACTTTGGCTTTGCACAGTTGGCACAGGAGTGATATCTACTTGATGGTATTTTCAGTCTCCCTTGCTGAAACAGGCTTTTCACTGACACTTTGGGGTTTCTGTTGGTTTGGTTTTGGGTTGTTTGTTGTGGGTTTTTTCTATTTTAAACAAACAAACAAAAATAGCTAAACAAAAATCTGTTTTGTTTCCCCAGGTATTAGTTCCTGTAAGAAGGAGCTTCCTGCTCTGTACAGTATTTATTTTTTAGTCAGTAGAACTGATGTGCAATTAATGTTTATAATGCAAATCTGTCTGGGGCCATCCATCCACTTAATCAGAATGCTTTTAGTAGTTACATTTTCTTTAGTGTTTTTTTTTTCTTGGTGAACAAAACACTGTGGCTGTTTAACTGTTTTTCTTGAACCTTGTTGCAAGCTTGCCTGTCCCTACAAAGTCTGGTCCTCCAGAGACTAGCCCTGATGAACTTCTTGTCCTTAGCTGTCTAACAGGTTTGTAACGCTTTCCTGGAACAAAATGAACCAGCAACAGAACATTCCCACTGGCAGGAGTTTTTTTAAGTCTATTTGATGCTTGATGTTTGATGGATGTAAAGTTCCAGTGTGAATTAGTAGACCTTGCTTCACTTTTGAACTTGTCTAAAATTGGATTTTCTCTGGATTTCCTGTTGGACACAGAGTGTTTTGTTTGCTTGGTTTTAGTCACGTATTGTCCTGTGTCCCTCTCTTCCCCAGCCCCAATCAGTAAGTTAAACACAACCATTTTGCAATATGCTGACAAAACAAACTCAGGCAAAGGACAATTAAACAAACTTGGAAAAAAGACATAAAAATTATTTAATCCTAGCTACATTTCCAGTGCAGACATTTAGAAATGCCAGTATTGCATTCACTTGGAGTGGCAGAAGGTCAGGGGCTGGATAGTCTGTAACAAGTGCCCTTAACTTTTCCAGGAAAATAGCAAAGGTCTTGGCTTAGCTGCTGTGTCCCTCCATGCTGAGAGGTGTACATGAGACTTGGTTAATGGTATCTGGGAGTGATCAGAATTACATTTGTCTGCCATAGATATGCTATATGTGATAAAGGCATTGCTCAAAGATATTGCTGCTAGTGTGTTTGGCAGGTACTTGAGTGCATCTGGAAGCTCAGACAGAGCAGAAATGGTGTTAATAACTGTTGGTATAGTTTTTCTGTTTGTTGGGTTGTTTTTTTTTTCCAAAGTGGCATCTGTCATGTACAGGTAAGAAGGGAAGTTAGCTTCCCAGAAGGGTATTTGAACTGCCTGAGTAGTGACACCCTGCTAGGTAACCTGAACCAAGATGCTGGTCTCCTGAGCTTTTAGTAGTTACAAAAAAGGGAGCTTGAAGGGGGAGTTAAGTTAGGCTCTTCCTTTGAACTATCCTCTGCAGCTTCTGGCTTTCTAACTGTGTGTCTGGGGAACCTGTGGGAACTAGTGACTGTGTTGATGCCTAAAGCTGTCTGCTGTGAACTACATGATCTTTATCTGAGCAATGTTATCCTTGTTTTAAAGATCAGAGAGAGAGACGTAATATGGCGAAGCCAGTGTCAGAATTTGGGTTGTGACTACCAGCCCCACGCCCCCTACATACTGAGAGAAGCTCTACCTGTAACAATGGGGCTTCTTATGTGTTTGTAATTAAAAATCTTCATGAGTGTCTTTCAGGCATACAGACCCTTATTGTCATCTCCTGCTCATTGTGGAGTGCAGGTGTGCTAAAGGTGTGTGTGTTTGTGTGAACAATACAGCATGCCTGCTGTTCCCAGCATACTGAAGGAAGATTAACAGTGTGTGTTTAATTGCATGTTCCTGGCAGCTGCCCTGAACCATCCACCTCTCTGCAGCAGGATGGCCCTAGTAAACATTGCTATTACCTTGCACTTGCAAAGGTCCCTCTACTGCCTAATGACTTCATATCAACCTTACAACACTCTGTTCTCCACTGCTTCAAATTAGGCTTGTCAGAGGGATTATAGTGAACCTGTTTTCAGGGTTTTATGCTACTTAAATTATAAATATCCTGCAAGAATAGGATTTGTAATGGAAGCTGGAGTTTAAATTATATGTTATCTATATAAATATATTTAAAGTAATTGGTTTGTGAAGAGTGAGGTAAAGAACAAAAAATTAGTTGAATTAACATATCGTGAGACTTTCAAGATGATGTTTGATAATATTGCTTCATATTTCAGAATTTATGCTGTTGAATACTGGGGTCTGTGTTGTGCAAGTGAGAGGCAGGGAATGCTGCTGTGTGTTACTAAGGCCCTTGCCATGGGGGGACCAAATTCCTCTTCACAAGCAGCAACCCCTAGGGCTTTCTTAATGTAGTAAGATTGTCTCCTCTGTCTTGCTCTGACTGGTGAAAATATTGGGGAAATAAAAGAACGTGAAAACTTGCTATAGTTGTGTGGGCTTGGGTGTCTGTAAACAGCGCCTGAAGTATGAAGTAGCCTACAATTAACTCATCAGCACCACTGCTGGTTAACTTGTCTGTATTAAGAAAACTGTGGTTCATCTTGAGATTA
Organism: Galbula dea; assembly: GCA_013399015.1. Classification (NCBI taxonomy): domain Eukaryota; kingdom Metazoa; phylum Chordata; class Aves; order Piciformes; family Galbulidae; genus Galbula; species Galbula dea. The sequence goes on from VWZX01003966.1 coordinate 4,443,687, forward strand.
TGGTACTGCCATGAAGTTAAGTGGGGAGAGGTGTCTGAAATTGTGGTTTGATTGTACAGCAATGGATCACTGTCTTCATACCATCAGTTTCTGGGCTGTTAATTACAGTGAAGTGTTTCATGGTAGGAACTAAAGTAAAATCCATTATGGTGTCGGTCAACATGGAAGTAATTGTATCATTTTGATTTAGCCTGTGGTGCAAGAAGGGCTCAGTAAAGGTTGTGATTTGTCTTCCTTCTGAAATAGGAATGTTCCAAAATAATTAAAACTACCACCATCAACGTTTTAATGGAGAAGATTCGAGAAAGAGGCAAGACCACTGGATGGGTCAGTTTGTAGGGCATGGAAATCAATATCCAATTATCAGACAGTGCTTTGAAAACACTAGTGAAAAAAATCAGAAACAGTGACCTTAACTTGGAGTTAATTTACTCTTATTAATTTGAGTAACATTTCTTCTGAATGCACAAATTAAAACTTAGCTGAGGGCACCTATTTCAGGTATGATTATGGGCTTTATGAGCATGCATATGTGCAGGGAAAGAAAAGCCTTTTTATATAATGTTGCAGGACACGGTGTGTAGGTGATTCTTGGTGCAGAGTTCACATGCTTTGTTCAGTGATTGACTGGATTTGTGCATTGGAGAGAAATTCCCATGAGGAGCAGGTGTTTCTCCAAGATGATACACCCAGAGACAAGACAAGCCCTATTTTGGTAGAAAAACAGAGAAAGTGTAGATATGCAGTGTGTCTTTCAACATCTTCTGCTCATGGTGTATATACTTTCAGGAAAGGCATCCAAAATGCCTTATAAGAACTTGCTATGCTTCAGAAAGAATAGTAAAAACAAACAAGGTATGCTGTATCCAAATGAAGGCTGTAGAGCATCAGATACATGTTGCCATAGCAATGCTGCACGTAGGGCATAAAGAAGTGGAATGGTAAGAAGCCAGCAGGGTCATTAACATCACCAGCAGGCTCAGTGAAGCACAGCTCTATGGTAGATAAAATGGCTTCATGTTTTCTTCAAACTTTTATGAGTGATGCACAAAACCAGAGAAAATGATGAAAATACAACAGTGATGGAAGTCCTATCCATGGTAGTATTGACCCTGACATCTGTGGCTGTTGCTTTGGTCCTCTTGAATGCTGTGATGTATTTGTAAAGGTCCTGCACTGAGCATATCCAGCGATTATCCCCTGTCCAAATGGTTTCTTGTAGATACTCCAAGGAAGCGTCACACCTCTTTGAGGTGAAGAATATGATCGTGGCTCAGAAATGCTCTGCAGCATTCCCTAACATTTTCAGGAAGGTGATGGGCAATCACTCTTTCATTCTTCCCAGCAAGAGTATCTGGGATTCTTTATGGCCTTTGCTGTATCAAATGAGAAGGGTAAGGTGAAGTTCTAACTGTACACGGACACACAGACTAGCCAGAGTTGGAAGGGACCCATTAGGATCATCTAGTCCAACTCCTCTTTAGGCACAGGACAACTCCATAGTCACACCATGTAGGATACATGGGAGATGCTAAGAAACAAAGGGAGGAAGGAATAATGCTGATACAAAAAAAACTGTAAGCAAAATAAGAAAATTTTGCTGCTTCATATGCTGAAGTAACAGGGGAAGACTTTAAATGCTGCTGCCTATAGGCATTGAGCAGAATTCATTGTATGAATCACTATGTGGGGATACATCCGTCACAGCCATTTAGCTTGTGGCTTGCACTATCAACACAAATATATGTTTCGTTTCTTTTTGGGTTTCTTCTAATGCTATTTCCTGAGTTTTCAGGGAACAAATGGAGCAGGGGAAATAAAATGATTAATCCCATAACATTAGTGTTGTAAAATCACCTCCAGATGTCTGTCAGCTTTAAGTGGTGTAACTGAAATCAGTGTGGGCTGAACAGCTACATACAGATCAGGGTCAGTATTTAAGAGGTCTGAATCCTGACCTGCTGTGAGGCAGGATAGCTGCCCTCAGATCAGGAAGCTTGAGCTCCCTAATATTAATTTCTGACAGAAGTGTATCTTTTGTATTGGTCAAATTTAGCAGCTGAGTAAGTTATTTAGATTTTCTTTTTAAATTGGGTCAGCTTATGACTAAATGTCTTAATTTTTTCCCCCCACTTTTTTAGTTGCTCTAAAATTCATTTTAGTGCTGAAGTGGGTAACTTTTTTACAGGCTTTCTATGGTGTTTAGTTAAAAACAAGGTTTGAAGCTTGAACTTGCTGATTAAGTTAGACATTGCTGTTTTAAACAGGCATCATAATCAGGGGTAAAAAAACCAGAAATCATTAAGCATTGAAACAGAGGTTAAATAAAAATGGTTGGATTAGACAATGATGACTAGGGTTCTGTCTAGTTTTAATGCCAGAAACATCTTTTTAAACCAGTCCTGCTTTCCCAAGACACTCCCAATGAGGAAAGATTAGTACTACAAAATGTTACACCTTGTTTAAATTTGTACAGAGGCAAAATGCTTGTTTTCTGTAACAGTTGTTCATGTTTTATTGCCAACAATGACACTAAATCACAGCTGTCAGAAGAAGCTAAGACTGAGAAGAACCTCCCAGCTCTGACCTCTTGTTTTGACTCCTTTCCTCTGCAGCCTGCTATCCCCTTTGAGTTGAAGTGCATTTTAACTAAACTTTTTCTAGGCACAGGTTCACTCCCTGCTGTTGGTGCACTTTACAGGTCTTTGGAGAAGACTGGTTGGAGCAGGGGTGCAGGGATGAGAGGTGAAAGATGCAGCTGGGTTAGGAGTGAAGCCAAAATGTGTTAGGGAACATATTCTGCCTTTACTTTGTAGTGATGAAAAGGCGCAGTTCAAAGTTGGTACCCACCATCTCTCCACCTTGTTATCTGAAGGAAATGATTGTGGTTTTGGTTTCTGCCTTCCAAAACAGTCATACCTCCACATCCACTGGGAACGAGGACAAGATTAGAAGGGCACCACAACAATTCTCTCAATAAAGCAGGGGTATTTGCAGCCCAGTTTTGGAGTAAAGGCATGGAGACAAAACGGTGGCAGTACTACATACTGAAGGAACAGTTAGTTATATAGCTAGTTTCCATCCAGTGTGAAGGGCATGCCAGAATGGTAACACTGATGGGACTGTTATGTAGCAACAAACAGAAAGGAGACTCGCAAAGTTTTCGCTGTCATTCCATTAAGGTTCAAGACTATTCAGTATTTGTGACTCTGCTCTGGAGAAAGCCAACCACGCAGTGTTAACAACTTCTTCTGGCAGTGCTACTGGGGAGCAGTAGATAAGTAATTCTTTGACATGCAAGAGAATCAATTGAACTCTTGCAACAGCTATTTAATCTGGAGTTGTTGTGAAGAATCTACAAATGATCATTATTGGTAATGAAGCTATTGATCCAAAGTGTACAAACAAGACAGAAAAAGAGTAACAAGTGTAGTCTCCAGGTCAGATCCTTTGATAGCCATCACCAGCACTTTAATGACCTCGGTGGGGCTTTGTGGGTAACATCAACTGAGAACATGGCACATAAAATTTAATTGTCCTTGAGCTATTTCAGGCTTTAGTAATAACGTAGTTTATGTATACACCTACACTGAAATTTCCAAAGCTACCTAGGGGAACCGAATGCTAATTGTAGTGGAAATGGACACTCAAAGCCCTTAAATGGCCTTCCAGATCTCAGCACCATTGCACAAGGAAGCATGCAGTCACCCATTATACAGATCCATTGCTCAGCCCCTGGCTTCTTTTTACCTTTCTGGGGACTTTTCTTTCACCCAGAAATCAGGACCTTGCCTCCTCTTTTAAAGAGTCTGAACTGGAACGATCACGATACAAATTTTGGATGGTTCTCTAGTGTACTTGTAGATTGCTAACAAAGGCCAGTGTTATATAACTTTTCCAGTTTGAAAGGCCAGTGTAATATAACTTTTTCAGTTTTCAGCTTTAATGTGACTTTCTAATTGGAAAGGTATTTCAGGAAAGACAAATTTTGAAACTCATTGCTGCTTGTGTTCTCACTGTTTTTTTTTTTTGACTGTTCAGAATACGACAACTGTAAGAGAGGATTATTTTACTTGTTACTATAAATTAATCTCTTGCACAATTCCATTAAAACTAATGGAATTATATCAGGATTAGTTTTGGCCCACTTTAGAATTTTTAAACACTGGGAAAAAAAATCATTATACCTGTTGTGAGGTAAAATAGGTCTGACACTACCTTCTATGAATTCATACTTCATTCTTTATTAATGTTAGAGGGTAATGATGCCCTGTGTTACTTATCTAGCACCTGAAATATTATGCTGTTTTAAGGGATTTTATTCAGTCCTTCAGGGACACTCACAACTGCCTGCAGCAAAATGTGTGGAGATGTGCATATATAAGTGTGTGCTTGTCTAGGTGTAGACACATATATAGGTATGAACACGCAAAAAAAGGCAAGAAACCTCTGCATATGGAAAGGTTTAAAGTAGTTTTTGAAGAAATGCATAAACCTTGAAATTTTTCAACCTAGTTCTACTTATTAAAGAAGTCTTAAAATTAAGAGCAAAATAACATCTAAACAAATTAATCTTATTATTCATCGGGAAAGATGAAACCCTAATGCCAAGGCACTTAGATGTGCTGTTGCTTTTTTGGTTGGATCTTGAGAGATTTTTTTTTTTTATTAAAATGCAAATAGTGTAGCTGCAACACTGTTCCCTGATTAAATGGAAGAAGCATCACTTAGTACTCATTGAAGTCAAATGTAATCAAGACAGAATTGATTTTATATTCAGTTCATGTAAACACTGCTCATTCTAGCTCTTAAAAATCCATAAAATAACAAAAATGCCAGGTTTATTTTTCAAATGGATACAAGGTACAGAGAAAACTGCTTATATGCTTTATACATTTATAATGGAAATAATGCTAGCTAGCCTAAGGTGAATGCAAGAATGATACTCCTCCACTACTATAAACTCTTACTGAGGCTATGGTTATGTGATGAAATTTTCACTGGCTGAGTAAAGTTGAGACCTTTCAGCATATTTAAAGCTCAAATTGAGCTCTCCATCTGTGTATGATGTACCTGGGATAGCTTTTCTTCCTTCCTTATTCAATGAGGGGTCAAGCTATTTTGAATCACCTTGCAGTTACTGTGTGAAAGGGACATAGACTAACTGCAGTTCAGGCATTGCCTGTTGGCTTAGCCTTTGGTATCCCCCTTCCCAGATGCTTTTCTTTTAACCAGAAATCAGGACCTTGCATCTTGGAAATGATGCTACAGGCCCAGAAAATACCTGGTTACCTGTATATCTCCTGTTGACACATCGCATCCCTTGATCCACATAGACAGTTAGGGTTAGGATCAAGGCTGCAAGGAGAGAAAGCCACGTGGCAAATGCAATTAGGTTTAGAGTTTTAGGCTCAGCTAAATGAGCTTGCTCTTGTGCCCATGGAGAAGTGCAACTGTGTGAGAGGAGCTGTAAATCAGGCTGATAAGTCTCTGAAGTTTTGTCTGCTTCTTGCAAATCCAGAACACAATTGGAGGCAAAACATGTGCTGTATTACAGATGTGTGTAGGCTCTGTGTAGCCATTGAAATCTCTAAAGCAGTTCAACTGCACTGCTGTTGGCAAGCAAGCAGTGCAGCAGCACCCACTGCTCAGGAAATCAGGGTGTGTAATTATGGGGACTTACTGTTCCACGTGTTCTTTCAATGGCAACAAGAGGGAAGTCATAGTTGGTTTTCCTGCCTGAGAAAGCCTCTATTTTGTGTTTCTTTGTGCAGGCACAGAGATATAGACATGCATATGCAAAGGAAACCTTACAATCTGTTCTAAAACATTGAGCACTAGACATCTGTCTCTGCCTCCTTGACTATGGCTTTTAGGATACAATCTGTATTAAAACACTGGGCACTAGACATCCCTGTCTCTGCCTCCTTGACTATGGCTTTTAGGAGTCACTTTGTATTAAGGAAAATACTAGTGTGCTTGCTAAGCAATATATTTTGCTACTGAGAAGCAACTTCTAAAATCTCCCTTAAGTCATAAAATCTGATAAACATTTGAATGGAAGATAAAAGCTTCTATTGATGATGTGTTAATGCAAAGCCAGGGAAATGTTTCTGAAGTTTTGAGTTCCCTGAACTGTGGGTTGGGTTTTGCGAAGATCACTCTGTTGTGAGCACTGTTTCAGCTCCAATAATTTCCAAAGGAGGAAACATGGTGGAAGAGTATAGGTGAATGGCTTGTGTTTTCCCAGCTGATTATTGCACTCTATAGATGTATGAAATATGTAGGTGCTGTAGGGGGTAAGAAACCTACTGTGCAGGCTGCTGAGCAAATGGGAAAAAATTTCCACCTTTGATGTAGGAGAATGCTATGAATCCCATATTTAGAGTGAATAAAACCCCTTGGGCTCAGTTTGAGCATACAACAACTACTAGCATGAGCAGGTAGAGCATACAACACAGCTGTATCTCCCTCTCTTTCTGTTCTACTAGATTTTATTTCTTTCATATTGATCTAAGGAGAGCAATTGTGTTTTAAGTGAGTTGCCTGGGGTTTTTCTGAACAACACTTTAGGTCATGTACAACAAAAACATTATTATTAATGCTATGATGGCCTTCTAGTAGCTAAAATTAAATTCTGCAGGAAGAAAATTATATTTTGAATTACTGTGAATTTTCATGGTTTTATGTATTTAGTGTTTTTCCCCAGATGATGGCTCCTAATAACAATCATTATGCACATTTCACAGACATTACACTGAATGATTTAAACTTTAAGAAGTTTCTTTTTTAGAAGCCAGTCTTTACAAAGAAAGTTAGAATATTGGCCCAATTTAACATAAATGGTAAAGTGCAAATGAAAATTAATTCAGTTGGCAAAATCTGTTTCAGGATGTGTTTAAGCAAGTGAAAATCAACAAATCTAAGGTCATTCTTGGAAGATGCAGAAATGTGGAGCGAGTGTCTTAGAGCACATCCCCTCATTAAATCCCTTTAGAGGAAATTGTGGTGAAATTGCATCTAGGATTGGTCAGAACATTAATTATCAAGATGGCTTTAACTGTCTTATTACAAATGACTAGAGTAAAAAGTAAGCCAGGATATTTGGGACTAACAAGATACAATAGATTAATAATTTTTACTAGTAGCAACCAGTTTCGCTATAAATTGCATATGCTTCCATTTAATATGGCACTCCATTTCCAAAGAAAATACTTCTGCATCATAAAAGTATTATAAAAGACATCATTGGAAAGAAAAGTGAAATCTCTGAATTCCACTCAGTTCACTTTTTGTTTGCCTGTTTCCTAACATATTTACACCATGACCGTGGTGTTCTAAAACCTGTTCACCTCGAAGGAAGGTGCCAAGCTAATGATGCTCAAACATTTCTGAAATAGCTCCATAATTCGCCTTTCCAAGATCTCTTGCTAATCTCTCTTAGAATTAAAATTTTGTACTCAATGTATTATATTGAATTTCTCCTACTTCACTGCAAGTGCTTACTCTTGTTTGATTATACTGAATATTGTTTAGTGTTAGTCAAGATTATATTTAGGCATATGTATGAGGAGATTTGGACACCTTATGTATAGACAACTGATGTAGTCAGAAAGACAAAGGAACAGTTCTTCAAGATTTTCAATGCTCATATCACTGTTTCGTGTGACAGCAAAAATTAGTGAGACTGTCTTTTCAAATGCTTGTTGATTCTGTCACCCAGCACTATGGAGACAAATGTCACCAGGGATGGGAACAGGGGGTACTGGTCGCAGTTGTGTAGGGCAGAAGTGCCAGAAACAGTATAGAGGTCCTTCAGTGGTTGTGTAGTGCTTGATGTCCCTTATTTTCAGGCTGAAAACTTCAGTCTTAATCTTAGCTTGGATTGTTCTGTGTTCTGACTCTTTAACAGAGTTGTTTAATAGCTTAGCTCTTTTATTAAATAAAAAAAATTGTGCTTCTTTTGGTACAAGTGGCTGAATTTCAGATTTGAAACATTGGCCTTGAGGTGCAATGAAAATCCCAGATTGTTTTTATTTGGGGAGCAGGGTATGCTATGTTTTTGATCTCTTTAGACTGAAGAGGGCTGCTAAACCCGTCACCATCTTATGTTTTAGTTTGGCACTTTGTTATAAACAGGTCAGTAGCACAGGTAACTGAAAAATCCACAAAGGGACTGAAAATAAGAGAAGAGCATTAGCTGTTTCACAGGCTGAATAGGAAAAGATATGATGAAATCATTCCAGAGGCAGAGAGGAAATGTGATTTCCATGCTACTTTATGATTTATACTTTCTGAGCTGTGCTACAAAGGACAGCAATGAAAGGAAAGCAAAATATCCTCTGGTGATATTTCAGTAACATGACAGATTATGGAAGGATCCTAGCTGAAAACTGCCAAGCTCTTCTAACCAAGGCTGTGCAAAGGAGGTGCTGATACTCCCTCTAGTCCAGCTCTGCCAGGGCATCTTTGCTCTAGTCAGATCTGTGCCTACTGTGTGGTACCTTTTGTCTTTGCTCCAGTGCTTGCTTCTCCCAGACCTGTCGGTAATTTCGAGACTCAGGAGCATGATTATGGTGAAGTGAATGTCCACAGCAGCTCTCCTGTGTTTTAGGAGTATCTGTTAGCCCAGTTAGGTTTAACACTGTGTTGGAGATCAGCATAAAAATAATTTTAGTGGATTACAAGAGAGGAGAAGATAAAGACAAAACCTGTGATTCCTTAGTGGTTTCCTGCATATGTTGGACCAGTACTGAGCGCTATAAATCAGCTTTATTTTGCTGTAGTCTGTGAGATCATATGGAGTTGGAGCAGCAAATAATAAAGCATTTTTTGGTTTAGCCCCCAAGATTGGAAGATTAAAGTGAAAAGCAGTTTCTCCATTGTCACTGAAGTCAATAAATATAATAGGCACAGTCCTCCTGTGCTTACAAGCACAGTAATGTACCCAACTAAGAAACCTTTCCACTACTTTACATAAGTAGTGTCTGCTAAGTTTGGTTGTCTTCAGAGTTGTCTGATCATCAGTGGTGGAAGTAAGGAAAAATATTTTCTGGGATAACAGATGGTGATACTCAATGCAAAACTTCTCCTGCCTTCTGTTTGGAGTCCAGGAGGTACAGGACTCCTCATGAATGTGGCATAGTCCACAACCGAGGTGGAAATTATCCTTAAGGTATAAAAGGTGAAAGACTGCTGTAGCTGAGATTTGGCCCCGTTCTATAGGGATAAAACCCTCATTTTCAATAATTTGGTCTTCCAGGTATCCTCAGGCACTGGTTTGTGTCCCTGACAGAGTCAAGACAAAGCACTTACTCAGGAATTCTTTATCCAGGATTTTCCAACTGTGTTTTTGTAGATTTAGCAAATTTTCAATTCTTTGTCTTGCCTCAGGAGACAAAATTCTTCAGCCCAAGTTCATCTTTACTGCTCTGTGCAGACATTTTTCCAAACTGGTCTGCATATTTGCTAAAGGTGTGATACTCTAAGCTGGACACAGGAGTCCCACGGAAGCTGTGTACAGCAAATTACTTCATATCTCACATCCCTGTTAAAATGTCCTCTTATGATGCTCACTGAGCTGCAGACATTTTATTCTATGTAATCCCTTGTCCACAGCCTAACCAATATAGTAAGAAACAAAAGCATTCCCTAACATGATTGCTCAACCTGTTTCATTGAAGGAGCTACCAGATATTTCCCCCTTTTTTCTGCTCTTGGAGGCATAAACAATTTGAACTATTCCATCTGTCTGTTGTTGGTGTAAGTGTAGGTCTGTCTCACATTTGTTGTGTTGCTAGGGGAGTGCGTGCAGCTTTTGTTGCTTTTAAATTATAGCTGCTAACACTTATCTTCTCCTCCAGCAAATAGTATTTATAGCAAGTTCTTTGAAAGCAGTGCAGTCATTTGTACTTGGGACAGAATTATGGAACAGCAGCTACAGGGAAGAATTTAGCCTAGTGTTGCTTCTACACACAGGTAACTCTGCTTACTCACATTTGTTATTCATTTCCTCAAATTTCTGGAAATGTGGAAGAACAAGTTTTTACTAGTGCTGGCTAAACCAGCCAATTTCCATTTGCCAAATATGCTTTCTGTGAAGCTATGATGTTTTGTGGAAACTTAAGTATTTCATGATCCACTGAAAAGAAGTAAAAGACTTTGAGGAAACTGACTTACTGCAGTGCTGATCTGGGATGAGAAATGGGCTTGAATTTTCTATATTGCTTCATAACAGCTAAAACACACCCTCTTTCCAAAAGAAAAAGCTTAGATTTCATTCAGAAAGTGGATGTTTTTGTGCTGTTTTGTTTTCATGGCAAGATTTTGAAATGGATTTGCTTTTGTTCCAATGGAAATTAGAAAACATTTGGAAAATATTTTCCATATTTTATTGTGGTTACATTAAAAGTTCTCACAAAATGGAATTGTCATTGCCTGGTCAACTCTAATTTGCTGGCATTCAGAAATTATACCAATTACCCATCCCTATTCCTGGTTTATGGACATCTTGTTGCATGTTCTAGCAATGAGTGTTTTGTTCTGTAAGCAAGACAAAAATGGCAAAAGAGATTTTCATTCCAATTTCCAAAGGCCTGGTTTAAGCCAGGGACATCAGTGTGTCATCTTCATAGAAAGAAACTGGTGCTTTAATCCATTGCAAATCAGATGTGTCAGCCTGGAGGTCAACTGAGAGGATCTTGGTAGAGAGAAGTTAGTGCTAAAAATTGTCCTAGTGAGGAACAGATTAAGTTCTCATCTTTTCCTTCATATTATTATCTAAAGCTTCTGGGGAGACAGTGAATATACTTGGCATCACCCTGAGGAAGAGAGAGAGCTTTGTGGCAGTACAGCCAGTGTGAAACTGCGTGTTAAGTGAAAGGTTTATTGTTTGGGGTTTATATTCTTTCCAGCCTTTTTTATTTTGAAAAGCTCATCAATAACTGTGCCTGTCAAAGTTGAAGAATTTAGTGTTGGGGTTTTTTCAGAGACCCATTCCAGCAATAGGTTCTTCCAATATTTATCCCATATGGTAGAAATCAAGTGATAGTGCAGGGTTCTTTTTTCCCCCCTTCTCTCCAAGTTGTAAGAAGAACAAGACATTCCACTCTGCCATTCAGCCTAATATTCTAGAGGCCTGTTAATATAGACTGAGGTATGCATGTGGTTTGGGCTTTTTTGTCTGTGTTTTTGGTTGCTTGGTTGTTTTTTTTAAACCATTATAACTTCACTTTTCTGAAGTCCCATCATAATCTCCTTCTACTGACCTGATATCATTTGGGTGTAGATTTCAGTGACATGTATCTCTAGTCAGCTTTACCTCATTCAGATCTAAATAGCCATGATCATGATGTAATTTTGGAACTTGGACCTTAAGGGAGTGAAGGTGAATGTAAGAACATGTGTTCTCTGTGTTTCTGCTTTAAAAGGGATGCAGACAGAAAAGTGACCAATGAAGCCTCTCTGAAGTGGAGATGGTGTTAGGTGGGTTGGGTGTTTGAGCAGCTCTGTGGCCAGTGGAATGGAATTTTCTGTAATGCAGTAGAAGGAAAACTGCAGGCAGTCAATGTATCTAGCATGAAATTTTCTTTGCTCAGCTCCTTAGAGAAATGGAGTAGAAAGTTCCTCACATAAATTAACCTACATTCTAGTGGGAGAAAAAGCAGGGAGGAGTCAGGTGGTATCATGTGTGATCCAATATATTAATCACAAAATCCTTTTCCTGATTTCATGAGTCTTGCTGCCACTTAGATGGTATTGAAAGGAACCATTCTACCCCAGTAACTCTAGAAGCAGAATGACACATTTGTGCTGCTCTACCTCCCAACCAGTCACAAAGTGCAGTAACCCTGAGTTACTGCCTATTGAAACATCTGCTGTTATCACCAGGGAACTGTCTTTGGGTTTGCTGAAGCTGTGCTACTTTGCATCAGTCCAGGCTTATGGACTTCTGGTGACAAAGAGAATAGCCTGGGTTTGCTGCCAGTAACTTTCTTACTTCCCTTTAGCACTCAAACTCGTCTGTAGGGAAATATCTCCAGAATCATACCTTACTGTGAAGACTGCAATTCTTGTTCTAGCAAAACACACTGATACAATTTTGTCATTTTATGTGCAGCTCCTACTGTCTTAAGAGATTGCAAATGAAATTAGCTGGAAGCCAGTGTGTAATTCTCTGAATATGCAGTAAGTGAAATAAGCTTTCTAATTAAAGGTGTTTATAGCTACACAAACATCAGATCTCAGTTTCTTTTTGAAATACACTTTTCACCATGGAGTGTTGTTTATTCTGAATATCTGTGCCTGTATCTTTCCTCTGTAGCTTTGCTAAGAATTTACTGTAAACCAGGGCAGTTCAGCTGGATTCTGCATTCTTTGAAATGTTTGTGGGTCTCCAGCACGTTATCTACAGCTACTGCTTTCCCCCTCTTCTTTTTCAGTTGAGTACTATGACTGCTTGGTTGATGTGTTTCTACTTACTGCCTTAATTGTGTTCCATATCATACATTATTTATACAAGCCTGTGTTAAACTACAGGTCCTATTATATGCTGTAAGCATCATTTTGACTGCAACCCTTGCTCTGGTTCTCTGCCTAAAAACACAAGAGGTCATTCTGCAGCAAGAGGTGACCCTAGAAGAAAAAGCTGTTACTGCAAGGATTACACATCCATTTACTGCAAGTAAATGTTTGGTTAAACGAAGGAGAAGGACAAAACACTTAGTCCAACCTGATTTTTAGCTGTATGGAGGCTGCTAATGGTGATCATCTGGAAGGGTGGACTTAAAGTCTGGAAGGCAGAGGTCTCTTCTCTCAGCTGTTCTAAGGAAGCTGCAGAACCATAAGCCTGAGACATGCAGGCAGCACTAAACCATGGCCTAAATGTTTGTCCTTTTCTCCCCTAAATGTGTGAGTGAACTTAAGGGAATAATAAGAAGAACTTTGCCTCCACTTCATTTGCTGTCAACAGGAATAGGTGTCCCAGTCTGCAAAGGGCAGAGATGACAGAAGAGGTGAAGTGAGCCAGAAGTCCTCTCACTACTGAAATAAGGGGGCAGGAAAGAGTGAGTGGTGGCATATGACCCCTAGCCAATTTCAGGAGTGTTCCTGGGGCACTTCTTTGCTTGTGACAGCAGAAGGAGGAGTTCAAGTTAATTTGTACAGTAACCCCTGGAGTTGTGTCATCTGCTGAGAAGAAAGGCAGAAAAAGGATAACCATTTTGAACTAAGCTGTGGGCCTGTAGTGTCACTCATTGATGTAGACGTGGAGGCTGGTTGAAGTGGACCAATATTGTCATCTTATGTCATCATCATCACATGTTCTGGCATCTCAATTACTGTTCTAAAATAATGAAAGGAGTTGTCAGGTCAGCTAGGTTAGATGAATTACCCAGCTCTGTTACTCCTATCTGAAATAATCTGTATCACTTTACTGAGCGTCAGCATGTTGCTTACTTGAAAAATTGCACGTTAACACTAGTTTCCCTCAGACATAAACAGTTATTAAAGAATTCTTTGGGGCTTAGGTCTCTTGATTTAGTACACAGCAAAGAAAATGTCAAACCATTTCTACAGAAAATATTTTGACATTGCAAAAACATTTAGGAATATAGTAGAGGAAAAAACTACTATGAAGAAAATAACTTGTTTACAAATGAAGGATTTTAATATGGGTGAACATATTGATTTCTAAATTTAGCTTTATTAATAAAAATAGATGACTGTGCAGCTGCAAAGAATGCAACACAGATGCTGAGCAGGGGGAACTCAATAGTAGTAATGCTATTAGAGTTCATTTTCATGTTCTATTATGTCACAGTTTAACCCTGTCACAGCAATGTTAAGCTCTGTATGGACAGGTAAGACAACAATGTCCTCACAGATCTTCCAAGCAGAGCTTTTTTACTACATGGGGAACCCATGTGCTCATGATTTCATTTGTAAGATGAGAAACAAGGACAAAAAGAAAAAAGAAACAATTTGAAGTACTGCAAAAAACCCCAGCCCCAGAAGAAATGGAGATGTTGTGAGTGACCTTTAGTTCTCAGATTGTGTTAGCTGGATGTTTCATTTATGTTTACCACTTATTTTTCAGTTGTTACATTAGGAAGATGTAATAGAGCAGCAGCACCACATTGGATTGCTGCAATATATACCCAGCAAACCCTCAGTGTGGTGTACTGATATAACACCCTATAGAAACCACTTCACCTTCAGCTGGAGTGTGAGTTGCCTGGAGGTTGGTGATGATAACAGAGATGTATGCTGATAAACATCAATTAGAACCAGATGGGAATCTTTTATTGTAATAGAGAAAGGAAAGAAAATTAATTTTATTTTTTTTTTCTAAACCCATAGTTTAGAATAAAAAAGAACTTAATAGGGATGTAGATTAAAGTAATTACATATGGATTACTGTTGGGCTCTTAATTAAAAATACAGTATATCATTATATTATTTCTTTAAAAATGTTTCTAAAAATAAAAATCAGTGTTTCAAAGACTTTTCCCTAAATCAGAATTTCCCCAGAACATACTTAGCTTAGAGATGTGCTGTGTACTCAGTGGCATGTCACCTGCCTAAGGAAATAGCACAGCTGCAGCAGCCTTGGGAAAGTTCTGCTCATCCTGGGCTCTATCTGCTGGGTCTGAGGAAGGTAACTTAAGGAGAGATTTCTATCTGAGCTTGAAGGCCATAAAACAAGGGCAATCTCCTCAGTGCCTTGCTGTTCCCACTATGATAGCAGTATTATGCTGTGGATCATTAAAATGTCCAATAACCCTGCTTTCTTCTCTCTGACTGGGCACAGTGATGATTGGATGGCAGATTGCAGGGAAAAACATATAGATTAGTGTTTCAAAAGGATCATAACGCTTTGTTGCACTGGTTTACAATCTTCCAAAGTGCTTTACCAATACTCCTTATTCAGTCTCAAGACAGGGATGAGGCAAAGGTTATTAGTTTGCACATCTCACAGGTAGGCACGTGCAGACCAAGAGGAATGGTTATGGCAACTGGTTCTGATGTATTCACATGTATTTGCACTTTGTGTGTTCACAATTGTTGCAGGTTTTGGTCTGATTGTTATAGCAGCTTGCCTATACCATCCTACCCTACATTTGCACGTGGCAGAGGATATCTTTCTATCAATCCATCTGTAAACAAAGCCAGCTCACAGGTCTGTGCCCTACTGTGGCAGAGGAGTGGCTGCACACTCTACTTGGGCAGCTCTACTCTGGAGGTGAAAACCTTTGGTAGGGAAATGAAGAATGCATCTGGAGAGGTAGCTCCCTGTTTGCTGGAGGAAGCTTTGGCCCAGCCTTGCCTGTCATCAATGAGTCTGAAAGACCTATCAGTAAAATGAATCCCAGCAGCCATACGTATCCTGTCCTTTAACAGCATGATGCCTCAAAACCTGGAATGCATATTGTTTGGCCAAAGAGCATTTCAGCTGGCATGGGAGGCAGTTCTCTTTTGGAATTATTAAGTTGATAGAAATGCTGCTTTCAGACATTTTTCTGGGGAAAATCTTATTTCTCAAGCATTAATTCAATACAAAAAACTGTCAATTAACCCTGTAATCTTATTTTTAGTGCTGAATATGAAGAGCACACACACATGTCTGACTGCCTAACAGCTGCAGTTCACCAGGGAAAATCAGAAGGCAAAAAACAGAGCAGGGATTTTGCTTGTCTGAGCAGATGAGAATAATTTATATGTACAAGCTATTTATAGAAAGGCTGCAGCAAGCTAATTAATTGTTTATAGGGAGAACTTTAAAGGGCATAACCTGAGATCTGACATTCTGTGTAATAATTATAATTAGAGATGAGCTGGAATCAAAAATCAGGATGTGAACACACATACATTTTGGGAAAGTTTTGAATCTGATCCAGTTCTCAACTGTGCAGATTTTTGCTGCCATTAGGCTAGGCTAGAATGAAATCCTGGGTTGAAATTTGGCCTTCTGTGATTTTCTAAAAATGCAAATCTGGATCCACATTATGTGATGAAGCCCAGCTCTTAATTAGCATCTGGCATACAAGAGGAACAGAATTAAATGGAGTTTCTATGACTTTGTTGGTTCATATTTGTGTGGTGTTTTGTGTTGGGTTTTTTTTTTGTTGTTGTTGTTTGGTATTACTGAGTTATCTGTTGGAATCCTTGAAAGCTAGCACTGACATTTATAGTGTTAATGTCAAACTTCTGAATTATTTTAGAATCAGCCTAGTTTCTGTGAAGTCTGTTGAGCCTGATAATAAAGGAGTGGTCCATTGGTGTTCTCTAGGTTTTGAGAAATAATGGAAAAGAATTTGAATGCTTAGCTTAGAAATACAGATGAGGCATAGACATTGATTTATGTCTAGCACTTGCTACCACTTCTGACTCCAATGCAAGAGTACTTGAATGTTTTGAAATTTGGCTCTAAATCTGAATGAATTAGAAGTCAGCCACCATGTGCTGTGTAAATGTATATGTAATAGTGGGCTAGGTGAAAGATAAATTAAGGAACCAGAGAGATAAATCTCAGTCAAATGTTTATCTTAGCCAGTGCTTCTCAGTTTAGATATCTCTAGGCAGAAAGAAAATGCATCCAAGGAAAGACTAAAATTCAGTTCTATTAATTAAATATGCAACTGAATTTCAGTTTTTGTTTTTCTTCCATGTACCAAAGGTAATTGCTGAAGAGTTTGATACTTTTCATAGGCTACTGAAGAACTCAAAAGTACTTTTTCTCTCTGTGGGGCAGCTAATTGATTTATTAATGTAAATCAGAAGAACTTGGAGGATAGGTGTGGTAGCACAGGCAAAGCACACTTGTTCTGCAGCCAGTGGATTCTCAGATAATAACAGACTTGCACATAGTTGTAACATATTTGGGTCAGGTTAGACCTTGTATGAGCAGTTCTGACCATCACTGTCCAGTGTTCAGCATTGCATAAGTAAGGTCCTTGTGCACTGCAGTGCTCTCAGATCAGTAGCTATGGGGTGTTCACTGTTGATGCTGTTTTGCTCTTCTTTTCATCCTTTTTACCCTAGGTATTTTTTTCTGGCTCCTGTGACTGAGCTTATGCTGCCTTTTTCTTTCTCTCAGTTTTTTCTCTTATTTTACTATGCACCTAAACATTTTGCATGACAAATGTGGGACTGTTTTCAGCTTGCTGTCAATGCATTTCCAGACAAACCAACCTACTTTCAATGGACCAACTCCTGAGCTGCATAATCTTCTCCTTCAGGAGCTACAGCTTTAGACAGGCAGGATCTTCATTAGTAAGTGAACTGCTAACTCCACATTCAGCGCACGCTAGAAACTGCTAGTTTGAACTAAAGGATGATACTGTTTTTCCTTCATGCTTGTCACAGACAATATTTTGTGCCTTAAGGCAGCTTCTCCAACACCTATGTCTCTGTGAAAGCATTCCTCCACCACAGTGCTTTAAAAGGGTGGCAGTTATTTTATGCAACGCAAGCTAAATTGCAGATCTGAAATACCTCTGAGGACCATTGCTGCTAATCCAGTGCTTTTTGAGGAACCATTTATCATTCTTGCCTTCTTCAGTGAACTTGCAGGCCTGTCTAATAAGGACCACACACATAATCTTTATTTATGTTATAGCCTATTTATCAATGTGAGGTGAGAGTTTGACCTTATTATACAAACTTCAGTATTCCCAAGATGTGTCAAGATCCAGTTTCCTCTTGCAGCTCAGCCTTTCCCAACCCTTTTGCATTTTTCTTGCACTTTTCCTTATGTAGCTAATTAAGCTGTGCTCATATATAAACAGCATGACACAGTTTATTAGCTAGTGAAAGGTTCTTTGAGATGTGTGTATATATATAAAAAAAATATACACTGATATATAGAGTATACAGCATAGTTGGATTCTTTGGTTTGTTTTTTTTTTTCTGAAGCAGGCTGTAGTAGGTTCAAATAGAAATTACATTTTACTGGTGGCATTGGTAAGAAAGCAGAATAATAGTCTGTGAGATTTCTTCTTCCTCTGGCAACAAAATAAATGGGAGCATTTTTGTTCTTTCTTGTTACATTTTGTGCCTCTATCAAAATTTCAGAAACCACAAACCAGTCAACATTAATTAGCACATAGAAGCTGCAACTAAACTTGGATTTAGCTATGAAAGACAAACCATGAACATCTCATCCCTGCACAGAAATTAACCCTGGTGTGGGATGATATTGTAAGATCTTGTTCTTCATGTGCGTATGTGTCCTTTGCAGGTAGACAATCTGCACACCAGGTGACTTGACATGCATGCCTGCATCTTTCAGTTAAACCTTGGCTGTTGTTTGCATCTGTTCTGTCTTGCATCACATCCCAACAACCTCTTCTTGTCTTACCTGTGAATTTTTAATTTGGAGATTTAGATTAATTTAACCTGATTCTTCAGGTAATTGGCCAAACTCTGTGAACAGAAAATCAGATTTTGGTTTATGAACTCTCTGTGAACTGAAGCCTGAAAGATTTGTCTGGCTTTAGTTACATGTTTCCAGGGATTCCTGAATCTGCTTAAATAAACTTCCATGTTTCTAATTTTCACTCTTCTTATCAGAAGAATCAGGTACATTAGGTTTCTTTTGCTGGTTTCAAATACTGCCTGGGGGAAGCATGACAGGGAAGTTCAGTTTCTATTACAGAATATGCCTTGGTAAAGCATATTTTACCTCTGTAATTGACACCAAGACATTTATCTAGCTCATGGGTGGACAAGGTAGAAGGCTTACATAGCTGAATGCTTCATTCCAAGACCAAAACATGGAGAGTAGTCTATTGGAATTGGTGTAATGTACTGTAAACATAGATCACTAGACTTATCCATTAAAGGAAGAAAAAACAATGTATGTAATTCCAAGTGTAGAACAAGTACTGTAAAGTATTGTGTTAAACTATGGAGTGGTTACTCACACACATGAAGTACATGTAACAGACTGCAGGACTGGGACATATACTGTCATATTTTCCCTCACTGTTTGCATATTAGAATAATCCTTTTGCATCATTGCATGCTCATGGGCTTTAATAAGTAAGCCCACTAATTTAGCAATATTCTACAGCTTTGCTTCAAGTACTTTTTTTTTTGTTCTGGCATGTGAAAAAATAAATAAAATACACAGAACAATTTCTCATTACCGGTGGGACTATATGCCAAGATGATTTGTCAGAACTCCTAGAGCTCCAGTGCCTTTCCACCTATTTCTTCCACCTTTTCCCCTTTCCTTTTATTTTTAACTTTCAATTTATTGTTTTTAAATTCAATGAGATAACAAAGCTATCTCAGGGGAGGAATTTTACACCATCCACAGTGAAAACGGCATGCTATTACTTTACAGCTTTTGAGAAACACATACAAACCCAAGGTAATGAAAGTTTTAAACTAGACTGAACAGTTTCTAGATAGCCATGGGGTGAAGTCCTGGCTAAAGCCTCTATCAACTAGCTAACTCCCAATTAATTTATAGCTTAAGCCTCTATCAGCTAGTTAACTCCCAATTAATTTACATGTCATTATGAAATAAAGGATTTAGACTGTCATCACAGAATGTTAGGGGTTGGAAGGGACCTCAAAAGATCATCTAGTCCAACCACCTTGCCAGTCATAGTTTTGCTTTAGTCAGAAGTATCAGGAAGTAAGAGATCTTTAAACCTGATTCTAAGTTTTACTTCCCTACACCTCTAGAACATTACCTCAGTTTCTGTTATTAAAGTTAAAGCTTCTGGCACAAGAAACAGTTCTGGTAAAAGTTACCTTCTCATATAAATGGATTTTTTTTGTAGAAAATGTATAAATAGCTAAAGAAAAAATAATTTTAAATGTAGAGTTTACTTTGGGCAATTGTTCATAAATATGGGCAATTTAGGATTTCAGGAAAAAGGGCAGGATTATGCTTGCAATTCCTCCTTTCCAATGTGGGCAAAGTAATATTTGGGACATTAGATTTCACTAAGGTTTTTTTCAGAGTGTAACAAAGACTGGAGAACCAAGACAGGTTACCTTCACTGTGGAAGAACACGGTAGAATATTCATCAGTAGGGAGGGGGAAAAAAAGACCAAAAGCTGAGGTTCTTTTGATATGTTTATAACAAGAAGAAAGGGGAAAAAAAGTTAATTGTCATTATTTGGATACTAGAATTTCAGGGTAAATGCCTTGAGTGAAATACCAGTATTTCAATAGAAAAACACTGACAATTAGGGTAGCTATTGCAGCAGAACAACTTCTTGAATCCTATTTTTTTTTGTACTGATAATATTCTGAAATTGTTTGGCCTGAATTTCCATACTGTTGATCTTTATCAAAAGAAACCAAACATTTCTAGTTTTGCTGTCATTTGATTATTTGTTCTAAATTCCTTCAGCCACTTATGACTTATTTGAATATTAAAAACAAATGCAAGCTCTTCATTATAATCCTAATTGAGTTGTAATACTCTCCCACTGGGTACTTCTCTGTCCCTTTAGGATACTAAATCCTTAAAAAAATTAACCTCTAATCCACTTATTTTCTTTGGAAAAGCAAGTTAGGCAGCCAAGTGTACTTTTGGACACCTTAAAGTACCTTTGTAATCCAAACCCAGGTCGTGTCCTGCAGTGAAACTGCAACTGCATGTCCTGCTTAGCTCATGTTTGAGCTGTTACCTGTGTTGGGGCTACGTCTATGTGATCATTTCTGCTTCCTTTCTTCCTCCCTCCCTCCTACTGAAGTCTACCTGTTGCTTTGCCCTTGTTCCTTAAAAGGAAGGAACTGGGCTTAAACATCAGCTCCAAGTGCCACAGTCCTTGCTGTTTTGACTCTAAAGAAAATAAGGCAAAGTTAACAGGGAGAAATAAAAACTTTCATTAGCTTGATCTACAGAACCAGATAAGTTTGCAAGCCTGTTACAGGCTCCAGCTCTAGCACTTCAGTGATAGAGATACCAAGGGAAGTTGGATAATACACTCATGTAAGCTTTCACTGTTTTTTCCTAATTATGATTGTAATTTATTGGTTTTAATCTGCAGAGATTATTGCAATTGTGTTGAGATTCTTTATCTCCTTTGTGCATTCTTATCCTTTGATCTATGTATAGCATTAGCTACCATTGCCTGATTCTTCAGCAAATCTTTTAAGGCAACATTAATCAACTGAATTTGGAGGAGAGCACCTGAGGTGTCTCACGCAAACCCTCAGATTGAATTTAAATTATGCTTTCAGAAATAAAAGGTAATTTCCCCAAGATTTTTTAAAAATTTAGCTTCAAAGCCTCCCAAGTATATTTTAATTTGATAGATCTCAAAAAGAAAAACCTTTTTAATTACCAATATACTCTACTCTTAGGTGTATTCAGTTTACACCAGTGAGGCAGGAAAGAATTCACTACTCCATCAAAAAACATTTAAGTTTTCAGTAGCCACCTGGGAATGATAAATAAGCTACAAGCTTCTTTCAAGAGAATGTATTTTAAATATCCATAAAGAAAAGATCTTTCCTGGCTAAAGTGTTGTATGTTTCAATATATGCTGTTGATTTTTTTTTTTCTTTGGGGGGCGGGGGGAAGAGGGAGAGGAGGGATTGAGTTTTTGTTTTGTGGAGATTTTTTTTTTTCCTTTTTGGCCAAGTTAAGCAATTTTCTTGCAAAATAAGTTATTTAATGCTGGAAAAGAGGCAATATGGAGATTCACTTCACAGTTTGACAGCTGTTCATCAGAAAGTTTGCAACAAAAGCCTCATGTGAGAAGACATCACAAATTCCAAACTCAGGAAGAAATTGCAGTCAGGTATTTCTGAACTGTCAAAAAAAATCAAGAGGAGCTGCACTTTAAGCGTAAGTCAGTCTGGATCTGCCCTTCAGCAGACTTGAATTGATTCACCTTGGTTTACATCAGACCTGTGGAAGTCAGATGTTTAGAGTGAAATGCACTTTGCATCAGACATGTAAAAGCAATTTGAGGGTGTCTGTTGCAAGAGATTTGAAGCTGCAGCTGCATTAAAGACATACTAAATCATAACCTAAAATTACCCAGTGCAGGAGCTTTCTCTGGTAAGATCAGTGTCTGCTCCAAACAGGAAAACCTCTGCTCTGCTTTCCGCTTGCCTTCGCTAATTCAGGCTTGTGCCATAGGCTGTGGGTACCACAGTTAGCTTTACTTTTCCTTCTGGAAAAAACCCTCTAATGTGCATGCACAGAGGCACAAATTAAGATTCTGTTCAGACTGATGTGATCTTTGTTCCTGGTTTAAAACTTAGGAAAAGATGGTCTGGTGTACCTCACTATAGCTCCTCTTGAGAAGGGCTTGTGAAGGGTGCACGAAGGTGGGCTAATGCATTTGAGCAGTTTCTGTGAAAATAGATAAGACACAAAGCCCCTGATGGGAGAACATTCATGTCATTTTATATGGTCAGACAGGTAGAAAAGATCTTAACATAGATGTAATTTGGCCTGAATGTATTGACAGTGCAGAGCCAGCAACTCTTTTCATCTGACTAGTTCCTCCTTTGAAAAGTGGTTTTGCAATTACAAACTCCTTAATGCCTGTAACTGAAGCTTTCCAAACCTGCTTCTCCTGGATACAACAAAGCCGTGTGTAAAGTACAGACATGAAAAATAATAGAAATATGAGCTTTTATTTTCAAATTTAGTACCAAAAGTAAATTCAGAAGGGGGGGAAAGAAAATCCACTTTTTAAATGGATGGATGTATTAATGAATGAAAGATTTTGTAACTATTGGTGTTAGTTGTAGGCCATGACAAATATTGGTGTACTTGAGCATCGAGCTAAAAATATTAATCCTGATATATTATCTTATTCTGACTTCTTAGAAATGATGAGTCTGTGACTCTTCTGCATTAGGTTCAAATACTCTGTATTAGTAAAACACTAATTCTCCTTCACTTCATATGTGTGCTAATGGATCTACAAACAAGAGTGGCAGAATGAACCCATATGAATGTGCCTGACAGCTTTCCCCCCCGCCTCTTCTTTCTCCATTTTCTTTAGTAGCTTCCTCCCCTCTTCTTTCTTTATTTTCCTTAGTAGCTTTTTCCCCCCTCTTCTTTCTCTGTTTTCTTTAGTTTATTTTCTTCACTGAAGAGTGCATTAGAGCTCTAAAAATAAACAAAAAGAAACGCTTTTATAATGACTTCCTGGGCTTTGGTGTTTACTTTTTATGGTATACTTTTGTACTGCTAGAGGAGTGCTTATCCCATGCTTTCAGCACCCTTGATAGTTTCTGGAACTGTAGCAGTAAAATTGCAATGGCATCTAGGAGCCTGTGTGGGCTGTGTCTGCTGCTAGCTGCTTGGATCCGGTAAGTGAAATGGAAAATGAGGGCATTCAGGAGCTGAGCTGGGACCTAGACTCAGAGAGTGTGCACCCAAAGATTAGGAGAATTGTGCCTATGGTATTAGAAAGGTATTGATATTTTCAGAAATAATTCATAGTGCCATTTGTGCTATTTAATGGTCCATAAAGCCAGTAGATATGTTAGAGCTGGCACAGCTTCTGTGTGCTTCAGTAGCTTTAGAGTATGTTCTCTTTGAAATGACGCAACTTATTTGCCTTGGGAAAAATAGAGATCTTCACATTTTAATAGCACTATTACAATAATTTGTGTTTCTTTTGCCTTTACTACTTTGCCTCAAGATGCATATAGATTGTGCTGAAAACATGGCATTGGTGATCTATGTTAAATGCTGAAGTTGTCCTAAATCTAAACCACAGCTTCTTGTTAGACCTCCTATGGGGGAGTCAAAAAATGGCTTCAGCAATCTCTGTGCACCTTTTCATAGGAGTATGTAAGTAATGTGGGTTGGAATTCACTCACTTTCTTATTTGTGTTCTGGAAAAAACAACACTTGAATTCGTTTGTGAATTTTGACCTGTGATTGGCAATAGCAGGTTCAATGGTAGCATTCAGTTATTTGCAAGCACATGGAGCATAGGGTTGGCAAAGAGTCCTGCAAATAAAATGTACATCTGCATTCTTGAAGTCAGTAGTTCTGTTTGTAAAGAAGTCTCCCTAAGATCCTTTGTAGAATCTTGAACTGGTATAAGAAAACTTGGAGTGTTTCTGTGCATTGGATACTACCAGCTGACACCACTAGGTATTGATGTGTAACTGAAAATAACCAGTAATAGAAGTGTATGTGGGTTTATATGTAGTGGGAAAACCCCCAACTTTTAAATTATATAAGCTATTTGTCCCCTAGGATGGGAGAGGTCTTTTAAAAGCCTTGACTTGCATTGTCTCAAATCTGAGCCATGCATTGAGCCCTGGGGTATATATGCTGAAGTGTAGCCTGTTCTCAGTTCAGTGCTGCACTTTGTCTGCTTGAAATGTGTTTACTCCAAATTCACACATTTATGCAGAGATGTTTCCTGAATTCTGCAGGCCAGGTCACACCATCTATGCACGTTCCCATTGTAAAATGCAGTTGTGCTAGCTAGTGGAGGGAATCAGATTTTTAAAGGACAGAGTCCAAGATTGTATCCTTTTTTTTTTTCTTCCCCCACCCCATTTCTTTAGTAGAAGCCAGGAGAAGAAGCCTATTTAAGCTATGCCCATATTTTGTCTCTGGCACCAGAGAAATCATTCTGTAGCATTTTACTGAGACAATATGTAAATATAACTCAACCTTCCTCAAGCTGATCACTTGATTGCCAATTTGGCCTCTGTGCAAGTACAGCATGACAGAAAAGATATTTCTTGAAAAGCCACATGCTGCCACCATCCAGCTCTCCATATATTAAGCATTTTTCTGGTTTAAATTAGCGACTTTGATATTAAGCCAACTGGCAAATATTTATTTGATGAAGATTCTCCATTCATTAGCAAAATGAAAAAAGATGAATCTGTAACAGCATATAACTGCCCCATTAAGCAGCATTAGCTATCCATTTGAGAGCTAATAATGCAAAAGACAATTTTCCGACCACCAGATGTTGATGAATAAACTGGTGCTAAATTGGTGGCAGTAAAGCAATAAACAGGTCATAGGTCAATTAGTTCCACCAGAAAGAAGCAACCCACTGGGAAAATGGCAGCAAGGCTGTGATGGATGCTTAGGGGGTGACTGACTGGTGTTTTATTCAGAATTATGTGCATAGCTGAGAGGGACTGAGATTCAGGCCAAATTGATGTTTACCTTTAAGGGTTACTGTTCTTTCTTAGTGCAGCAAAGCCAGGAGATCTCAGTCAGATCAGTGGGCTGTGGCAGGGCTGTCCCTTCCCCAGGCAGCCAGCCATGCTGGGTGATAATTTTGGCACCATGGGAAGCCATGGCTGAACAAAATCCTATCAGCCTCAGTGGGACTGAGAGACTCCTAGAGTGCTTTGTCCTGTTCAGATATCTGGATACCATTCAGCCTTGGCATGCACAAGTGAAAGCCACTGTGACTGTCCTTGGGTCAGTCCAAGACAAAATGATTTATTCTTACACCTAATTCCATCTTTTGAGAGGAAAACACCTCAGTACATGCTGAGCTTTGGTTTCAGGTGGCTTGAACAAAGGAAGATGAGAACTACAAGATGAGACAGCTGAGTTGGAGGACCTAGCAAGGACACAGCTGTGTAGGATGGGAGCTGAAAGTAGCCCCATGTTACAAAAATCACTGATTGTTCCATGAACTTTGTGCAAGTGATGCATAGTTGTGCAGGGAGGATCACAGCTTCAGTGTTGTACCTTTCATTTTGTGTAATTAGATACTCAGAAGGAGTAAGTCAAGTTTTCTATTCCAATATATCTTTTTGAAACAGTGCTACAGAAATTAATCAACCTTTTTTTAATCATCCATTTTAATCTGACCTATCACCTTTCCTTACAGCACTAGCATGTAAATCTTATGCACTCTGCATTAAACTATGTTAATATATTCTACAAATCACTCCCAAGGTTTGCTGCATTGTGTTGAGCAGAAATGTGATGTGACAGATAATAGAGAGGGGATAACACATGCACCTTTTCAGAGGCACTCTAATTAACTACAAGTCTTGGAAAATAGTCTCTGTAAAAAGTATTCTAGTCTCTCCAGTAACTTTTATTTTCATTTCTGCTTGTCCCTTACAAAGTCCCATCATCTTAGGAGGGTTTTGGCAAGCAGATTTAAGGGATGAAAAGTAAATATCCTTCACAGAGTGCAAGCTGTAATCAGTTGTGAGCTGGTAGTGTTGTGTGTTACCTGGCAGATGAGAAGTGGCAGTGATCCACTGTACTTTTTATGCTGCTGATCACCTTTGCCACAGTCAGAGTTTTCTTTCTCTACAATAACAGATCAGTGTTTTTCTGTCAGAATAGATGTTTCCTCCTCTTTGTATACAATACAAAGGCTATTGCTTAAGTATAAAAGCTTCTCATCAAATCCCTGCAGGATGTTCTTTGCCCAAATCTTCACTTTAAAGACAATTTTTGCAGTGCAATATCTCAATTACATCAGATATATGGCAGGTTGTTTTCTGAAAATAGCAGGTCTGGGCTGGACTTGGAGTTTGAGTGAACAGAAAACTATTAGAAGTGTCTGAGTAGTAAAAATTGTGGGTTTGGGTTTTTTTTTTTTAATTCAAATCTCTAGAAGGTCCATGCAATATATTTTTTTCTCCACTCCAAAATAAAGCTGTACTTGCAGAAGATTCCACTGGGTGCAATTAGTAGAGATGGTAGAAATACTGATAGTGAGAGCTGAGGCTGCTTAAAATCCAAAGGGGTTTAATTCTGAATTAATGACATGTTCCTACACCCACTGATACCTTTAAACACAGGGAATTCAACCCAACTAAAAAAAAAAAACAAACCTCTTTATGATTGTAGGGATAATAAAGTTAGATTTGTAAGATGATTGTGGTGTCAATAAGCTTTCCTCCAGCTGTACCCTGAGATATAGGTTGGGGACACCCAAGAGACCTTGAGCTGGTGTTTCTAGGCTTGGGACCCAGGGGCTGACAGTCCAAAGTTGCTCTGAGCTGCATTTGCCTTTGGGGTTGAGCTGAAGCTGCTTCTCCTCAGCAAGAGGCCATGCAGACCAAATGAGTGAGGAGGGAATTTGATGCACTGTGGCACACGTCAGGATGTATGAAGTTGACACGAGACATGTTGGGTTAGGTGGCATAAGGAGGAGGAGGCAGGCTGCTGCACTAAGCTATTGTTAGTGCTTCTTGTGCCAGAAGCAAAGGGTTTCTCATGGGAAATGCTCAGAGAGCCCCAGGACTGGGCTCTGCCTGTGTGTAGCCATGGCCATGCTCACCCTTCTGCATGCTCTAGGGTAATGATTGGGTAAGGAATTGGTCAAGGGCTAAAGCACCTGCTGAGGGCTATGTCACCATGGGGCCCAGGGAATGTTTCAGACTATAGGAATCTGGGTTGGAAAATGCTGTGCTGTACATCTGGGGATGTCTGATGTTAGGTTTGTTTCTGCTGGGAATGTTGTAGGGGCTGAGTGTGCAACTGAGTACTCATTTACACACGAGGAACAAAACATGCTCAAATAAGGCATCTTTCTTTTTCTCTTCCCACTCTCCCCACTCTGCCTTCCTAACTTTACTGAAGAAAATCACTTTCAAAGTCTTGGTTTGAACATTATCTTCCTTTTCTGTCATATTATTTTCCATCTACTGTGATTTACAAAAAAACCCACATGTAAATATTTTATGATAGGGCCAATTTTATTCTCTTCACTTAAAGCACTGATAAATGTTGCTTTGTTTTTGATTCATCCTCTGGAATAGCTTTCTCCCAAGCCTAGGAAAATCCTATACAGAGACACACTCTTTGTTTCTTTCACATATTAGCATAGAGAATAGTTGTCTTTTTTAATAGCATGGTCTTGTATTGGTGTCCTGATATTAGTATCTGGATATATCTTCTTCAGATAGAAGAACTTCTTATTGTGAGGCAAACACAGGGAGAATGATCACAAAATTAATTTAAAACATAGAAATAAGTTCCTGTTTTTAATTTACAGATCCATTTTCTTTCTCTTTTAAATATGCCTGTATGAGCTTATATATATATATATATGCACCCATATATGTATACATAAACAGAAGCAGTACTCACCCTAATTTTAGCCTGTCTCAGCAGATGCACATACACAAGAAAAAAATGAATAATTTGCTGATGCAGTTACAAGTAGATGTTTGTTTCCCAGAGCCTAAGAACTTGTAAATGTCAGCTCAGATCCTGTGGCTTTCTCTCCTGTCAGCTTTCACGCTCAACCATAACAAGTAAACCTTTTAGAAAATGCAGCCTTCAGTGAGGGTGTATATTTTAAATGAACTGTAAGAATCTGTCTTTGCTGTCCACTATTTTGCACTGGAGGTGCATTTACAGGGAGCCAGGAGTTCTGTCCTGTGTCTTTTCACATGTGCCCTCAGAGCATTGAGCTTCGAGCTAGGGCTCAACTGCCCTGGCAGCTCACTTATACTGTGCTGTCAATTCAGATATGTCAGAGGAGCAGCTTTAAAAAAAATGGCTCTTGAGAGCTACCTCTTGGTCATGACATCTTTTGCAGTCTCCTTGAACTCTAATGCTGAAAATTCAGGCTGTCCCCCTGCCCCTCACTCTATTATTGAAGTGGTACAAGGAGAGGGAGAGAGAAGGGGAGGAAGCCATAAAAAGTATGTGATTGTTCTTTGTCATTTTTTTCAGTTGTTTCAAATTTCTGAAGTGCAAGTTCAAAGAAAGGGTAATTGCTTTCTGCAATGGGCATTTATCTAATGGGAGAGTCATTTGCAATGAAAATATTTTAAGACCTAGGTGAAACGTTGCTAATGATTTCCTTTGTCAGGTCGTTAGGTAGCTTTCAGGCTTCATTGAGGGTAGCAGGAGTTTGTTCTCAGCATGACCACAGAGGAAGCATTGTCTTACTTTCTGGTCATATCACACTTGCTTTTTATAATATTAATTATGATGATAATCTTGTCTCCATGTGGGGGACAGTGCTGGGGGAGAAGGGACTGGTTTGCTGGAATTGGAGCCAAGGACATGTCACTGCAAGTGCAGTGCAAACACACCTGGAGCAGGCACTTGCCATCTTCCTGAAGCTTCTTGTGCTGTTTCCTTGTTATTTTTATCTTTATTATTTTTTTTTGTGGTTTTGGATATTTGTTGTTGTTTTTGTTTGAAACACTAACTCAGCAGACTGTGGCTGGTGTGTGTGCCAGGATGCTGCTCTGGACTAGGGTTGCTTCCACAGGGTGTAGTTCTGTGTCAGGCTGATGTTCTTAGTGAGCATTACTGAGACTTCTGACAGACAATTAATTTGAAGGAACACACTTTATTATAAAGACCCTCAGCTTTGGGCTGCCTGCAAAGCACAAGGATCTCTGTGCCTTTACAAAAGAGCTGGCTGCAAGGAGAGAGAATCCAGGCACTAGGGAGTAATATTTTATCTGCTGTTATCTGCACCTGTACAGTGATTTCTTCCAAAGCACAGTAAAGTCAGATTTCCAAACTACCCAAACACAACTTAAAATGTAATAGTTGTGTGTTACTCAACACTAGCCACAGCATTTGCCAGGCTTCCTGTGGGGATCTGTGAGAGGGTGCCCAATGTTACCTGGAGGTTTGTCTTGTAATAGTGGATTTGCACAAACAAAAAGTCAAAGTATTTTGTAAACACTGACCCAGTGTGATGATGAAGTTGCTTTTTAGCCAAGGCAACCTCAAAGATCTCTCTCGACTTTTTCCTGGGAAGGGAAACAGTTAACATTTTAGTTGTTATTTAGGTATTTAAGTCTGTCTAGGATAAGGGACTATAGAAATAATAAATTGGAAAAATATTACAAATGAATGATAATATTAAGATAGGTACAGTATGATAGTAATGTTTTAGAGTTATTTTCTATAGAAGCATCTGTCACACTGTTCACAAACTACTGCTTTTAGGTATTTCAGACTCTGATTATAAAACTGTTCTTAGAAATATTTTAATGGGAAATGACACTTTAACTTTTTTAATCTAATTAGACACCTTTTCTTATTACCAGTTTGTTCTGTTTCTTTATGGCTGGTTCAGGTGTCACTGTGAAGAAATGAATGTGTTTTTAGAAGACAGAATTCATACAGGAAAAAGAGCATTTGATGCAATAGAAGGAAATGCCAGATTTCTTGGCCTGTTTTCTTTTACTTCCTCCTGTTTCCAAATGAAGTCTTAGATCAGGGTGGGCATAATAAAATCCAAATCCTGAACTCACTTATTTAATCTCTTGTCAAAGTCATACCTTAATGCATATCCATAGCCCTGGTAGAATTAAAAATAAAGTGTGTTGTCAGGTCCAGAAACATCAGTCTTTCACTTGTCATTTCTTGTTAGTCCTTTCTTTCACCTGTGATCACTGAGTGGATAAAATATTTAAAAGAATGTGCTGTGTTCTATCAAATGGAGTTGAGATGAGCAACAGGAGATGTCAGCAGAAGAGGTCATCAGGCAATTTAACTCTCTGCTTTCTTCTGGGGCCTTTGTAAGCCAAGTGTTATGAAAATGGGCCAGTCACACAGAGGGGAGCTGTGGTATAATGCAGAGTATGTTTTCAGTAAGAGAATTTGGCTTGGATCCCAGGGATTATAATGATTTATTTCTGACGTGTAGCACTTCAGGTCTCTGGGAAATTGGTAGAGCATAAAATTCACTTGTGTGTGACCCAATATAAGTGATAGTTCAAAAATGGTTTCTGGTCTTTTGTGCTGCAGGTATATAGTGCACCTATATTAAGTAGGGGATCTGTATCTACAAACTAGCAACATGACGACACATAGCAGTGGGAGTCAATAGTCTAAAAGCTCTAGCTAGATACAGTCAGTTTAGGATGACTTAAGTCTGATTCATACAGGTCCTGAGCACCTCCTATTTCAGTGTTCAAAGATGTTCAGAGCTGTGTGCCTCAAGATGAAAAGTCATCAATAACCAGATTCTTTGAGGTAGTTATATTCCTTGGCAACTGCCATACGTGGGTAGAGCTTTGAGTTGCAGAATTTTTGCATATCTGACAGGACCTGCCCACCTCATCTATGTGAAGAATTTGTATATGCTATAGGGTGTGCTACTCATCACAGGCACAGCAGGGTGAAATATGCCTAGTGTTATCTGTTCTGCATACAAAACAGGTGTGGATGACATAACTTTTTATTTTAAGGACTATTGACAGTAATCCCGCTGTGGTCAAATCCAATGATCTTGGCTTATGTCAGAATGGCCACAAATCCAGTCCTAATAACAGGTCGGGTTGCTGAGTTGCACTTTATCCACTTTATCTCCTCCTCTCCTCTCTTCTCCTCCCCCCTTGCTTCCCCTGAAGGTTATGTCTACCTTTATCAGGCAAATCTCAACTTTTTAAAATGTTTTGTGTGAGTGAAACTAATGATAGCAGTGGAACACCCAAGTGAGTACAACCTCCCAGTCTATTGGCTGATGCTCAAATGCATGGTGACAAATGTCAATCTAAATGCAGAGAGAGAAAAAGAAATAAAGGACATGAAGTTATTAATCTAACACCACGCATCAAGTCATGGCTAGAAATAAAATCTGCACCTTTTTCTTGGATGCCTTTACCCCTGCTTCTTTCTTCAAAAACCCCAAAGAATCATAATGTGGAGAGGTTTGAGTTCCTTTGTTTCTCTCCCTCTCAATACCCGAGTACAATTTTGGATTCATTTTTCCTAATAAGTCTTCTCCACTAAGACAAATAATCACTGATAAAGCTTTACATTTCCAAGCAGTCTTTTGCAGATTTGAGAAGTTTAGTAAATAGTCCCAATTTAACATTGAGTTGTCTGTTGCCAGCATACCACTGGACAAAGATAATGGTAATAAAGGTAAAATAATGTTACAGATACTTTAATAATGTCTGTTCTCATGATAGCAGGGCTCATTATCCAGCCTTTGCATGGAAGGGTCACCTGGATGATAGGGAAATTATATTGGTTTATCTCTAAATGTTAATAATGGGAAATAAGGAGTGCTTCTAGTTCTGTTATACCTATCAGTATGTGTCCTGCCTGCCCTAAGAACGTTCTCTGTTTGCCAGGATTTACTTGAATGTTGCAATTATACAATTAGCATATTTATCCTATGCACATAATTATAGTTACTGCAATCATGTCAATATGAGATAGGGAAAGAAGAACCCTGCATTTAATAAGTCCCAGTGAAATTCAGATGAGAAATTCAACATTAAAAGAACATTAAGGGCTTGATACAACACCAAAGTGATTCATATTCAAATACTGCAGAAGAATATGGGGTTGCCAGAGAGCTGCTGGGTTTAAATATTCAGTTATTCATCTTCCAGTGTGAATTTCCTTGACTGAATTTCCTTGACTGAGTATGGTTCATGGCAAGCTTTTCTATAAAGAGAATAAAATCAAGTGCAAGTGAAGTGACTAACAAATTTGTATACATATTACAGAAATACATACACAGAGGGTGTACTTGGTGTTCTGAAAGTGATTATTCTGTAACTACTGCACAACCATAGCATGTATGCTATGTAGTAGAAAGTAGGAAGGTTGAGTGAACCTGCAGGGACTTTGTGTGAATGGAAACCTGGAAGGAAGATCTTGCCATCATTCACCTTTTCTTTTGTTGTTGTTCAAAGATGAATGGTTTTGAGTCTTTCCATTGTTTAAGAAGCCCTCAGTGGTCTACTAAGGAGACATTATTCAACATAGTTGTTCTTTCAAGAACAGCCATGCAAAAAAAAAATATGTTAAAGTTGTGTTTGCAGCTGGTTTGCTGTATTTTGAGGTTACAGTAGCATTTCTTATTCAGCAGATAATAGGGCAGGAGGGAACATTGAGAAGTCATGCAGCCTGTGCCTCTGCCCCAGGGCAGGCTCAACTATAGATGAACTGGGAGTGACAGGGAGTTTCCACCCTGTTGTTAAAAAACCCCAATGACACAATCTATAGTTTCCTTAAGTTATCAATTTCAGGGCTTCATTATACTTAGTCTGCTTCGTTAGACTTACAGAAATATTCTTACCATCTAACTTAAATCTCTGCTATTTAAACTTAGTGTTTCTTGTTCTTTCATTTTTGTAGCTACTTTAAAGACTTTTGTCATGTCTCCCTTGAGGCTAGAAGGTAGAAAGCCAGCAGCAGCTTGTAGGGATCTGGGAGCCAGTGCCTGTTTCTTTTTTTTTTTTTTTTTCCTCCCCTTCCTTTTGATTGCCTTTTTCAGTTATCTCAAGTGTCTGCTCATATAGCATGCTGTGAATTAACAGGGCTTACAGAGAGGGTAAAAGGGTCTATTTTGGGTACTTGAGCCACTTGCTGCAACTCTGAATGAGTAGAAATGCAAGCGAAGGGCAAAATATTAGTTTTTTTCCAATATTTCATTTTGGAGATGGGCAAGGCAAGCTCCTTTGTAGCAGAGGAAATGCAGTGAGAAGAGGAAAGTGCTCCATGACTCATTCCTGGCAAGAGGGACTGAATTTCAGTGGTGTTGTCATATTACTGTCACTCAGTTTTACAGGAATATGTCTGAGGTGAAGATGAATGTGAGAATTTTCCTTACCAATGCTTCCCAGAGTTGACTTGCTCCAACAAGTCTATACCAAGAGGAAGGTGATCGCACCCCTAAAAAATTGAATCTCCCAGAATTCACCTATGTCTACAGGTTTAATATTCCCCTTAGGTGCATACCAGTTTCCCTGCAGTGGGATGTAGTGGTGACTAACTTTTACAAAACTCACATGATTTAGACCTTATTCTGCATGACAGGGAAACCTGACATAAAAGGTTGAGAGATGTCCTGGGTGTTGAAAGCAACGTATGGGATGCTGTAGGCAGCTCATGGAAGTTTTATGAGTGACTGCTTTTTGTTAATGCACTGATTAGCAGAAAGCAGGCAGCTCTTTCAAAATCTTCCTTTAGGGATTTGTATTCCTACTGTAGAAATGTTAAGCTGAATTCCATGTTGTGTGTCCAGAGCAAGGTGGTTCATATGTATGATCTATATTGCTTCAGCACTTTTCTTATGAGAGACCAATCAGTCTCCCATCAGGAGACCATTCTGAAATAATGCAAAGTTCTGGCTACCTCTTTTTAATGGCTTATGACTTGTCTCTAAAGCTTAGCTGTATCTAGAGGCTATTACCAAACATGATGACACAACCTGGTACCAGCATACAGAAACAAAACCATTACATGAGAAACAGTAGTTTTGTAACTTTAATTGCTAATTAAAAGTGTACTTTGTGTTCTGTGACCTTGAGGCTAGGCATTCAAGTGCTAAAATGTGACCTCTATTTGACAAGCACTGTTCTGATGTGACCTATATTTCACAGATATCATTTTAATTAGTTGCTAGCTCTTACAGCAGCATAAAATAAAATGTTCTTGGTTCTCATTCATTGACCAATGTCTATTCCAGTATAAATTTCTATATAGCTGTCTTGAATTGCTTGTGTTTTGGTGATTTAGATGCTCAGAATTGCATCGGTTTTCCCTTGAATATTTTGAACATCTCAAATTTTGCCAGGTTTAGAAAAGCTTAGTTAGAGGACATTATAGATATCATGAAAAGGAGAAGTGAATTCTCACAAAGGGTTAATTCTGAAAGAAAAAAAGGAGTTTAACCATTGCTAAAGCATGCAGTATTGAGGCTTTGCTGTTCTGAATGTATTTGATAGGCTGATGTAGGGCAGGATTGTTGAAGACACTGCTCCATTCTGATAACATCTGTAAAAGCAAGCACTTGTTTTGGCTTTGGTTACTGTGTACCTGCAAAGCCCTTTTTTCAGTTATGCCCATCACAGCCTGGAGTAAGGCTTCGTCCCTCTGAAAAATGCTGAGTCTCTTTTAAGTAACATAAAAGAAACTTTATGATTTCAGAGAGGAACCCAACACTTCAGAGAAGAGGATGTCTTGTGGTGTCATGGGTCATAGCTTACCTTGATGATAGGCTCTAATTTGAGCAGGAGTTTAAACCAGTAAGATGGTATCCTAGACCCTCAATGAATCAAAAAGTGGGAGAAAGATCTTCAGCTCTTATAAATTTTCACATCTCAAACCGATTCTAGTGCTTGCTTATACCAGCAAAAAATCTGAGTGCTGACTGGTAAAGAGGAAGACAAGAAGTTCTGAAGGAGCTGCTGTGGAGCAGGTGGCTATTTTTCATCAGGCTACCCAGTGCACTGAGCGTGAACAGCAGCCGCTAGGGGAAGGGCTCTAAAAAAGTACTCTTGCAAGTCTCCAGGAACAGACTTTAAAGCAGAGAGGGAGAGTGTCTGTGGTTCACCAGTCAAGCAGAAAAATATATTTAAAAATGACTATTCTGTTTACTGATTACCTTTGGGAACCCAGGAGAAGTGATGCTTTTACAGTGTAATCAGCAAAAAAAAAGTTCTGTGGTCTCCTGCAGTTCTGCTGAGTTGATACAATCCTTGATAAGATGTTTTCTAGTGCAGATTTCTTGGATTCCCTGTAGAAAAATGAAAAAAATTCTGAAATTCCTCCTGAGCTGAAATCTGTTAGTATTTCCCTATCATCCCAAGGTTTGGGACCTGATGAGTCAGTTTTTAGCTGCAGCAACTTTCTTGTCAGGACAATCAGCACTGAAGCTGAACTTGGAGCTGGAAAAAACTGCATGTTTCAGTACCAGACACAGAGAGGAAATAAAAAATCATTTAGATAAAATTTTCCCTTTGCTTGAATTTTAAAAGGGCAAAGCTCACAACAAAGTTGCATTAAAAACATTTTCTCCCAGACCCAGGTAAGTTCTGTTCCTGAGATAGTTTCTGTGATTGTGAGATGAAAGGTCAAAATGAGCAAAAAGAGTCAATTTGTGAAGAAGTGGCTTCTTGAAGAGATAAGGCTGTCTTCCTCCCTATATGATTATCATGAAGTCTAGTGTCTACATAGTGTCCTTAAAATATCTCTCTTCACTTCTCTGTTTCTAAAGAAGGTTATACAAAACCAGATTAGGATTTGGGATTTCTTAGCAAAAGGGGGTGAATCCCTTCTCCTTCCTGCAGCTCACTTTTCCTATGTGTAAAGGCAGCTTAACAATGTTTATCTGATGAAGAGCTTTAGGGAAGTGTTATTATTTTAAATACTTTGTAACTGGAAATCTCTTACCTAGTTTTTATATTTTTACCATTTCTGCTAATGGTGCTAAAAACAGAAATGGAGCAGTAATAAGGCAGCCAGCGTTCACCTTCAGCAGTGCTGTGTGCCTGACTCTGTGCCTTCTCATTCACAAGCACAAGAAACCAAGGGAAGGTGCCAACAGGGCTCAATGGCTCTGCAACACAGACTAGGCTAAAAGAGAGGAGAATTGACCCCATGACTTTAAAAGTAAAAAAACCCCACCCAAACCAAACAACATTTGATGGAAAAAGAGAGCTGTTTGCTTTCCTCACCACTCCAAGTGACAGTGATTTGTGGGGAAGTTGGAACCAGAGATCTAGCAGTAGGGAAAGCAGTGGCTTCTGTGTTGTGGCCAACTTAAACTCAAATTTGAAGAGTTGTTGAAATGTTTATATTCTAGGAGTCTATTTGGAGGTTTTGTGTCAAAACTATCCTGAAATATCTTTAAGAGACTCTTGTATGCAGCAGGAAAACTCTTCTGATTAACATTAATAGGTTGGTTACCCATTTCTTCCAAGAATCAAATTCACTGGGCAGAAAAGTCTCTTTAGTCAGTTTTTCTACTGAGGCATGGTGTGTTCTCATTTGGGAAGGGCCATGGTTTTACAGACCCTGTTATAAGACCAGCATGAGGGAAGGCAATGTACTTTCAGAAAGTACAGTTGTGAAAGAGCTGGTCCTCTGAATGTTTGTGTATGCTTTGTTGTTGATTACACATCTTCTATTCCGTGTGAGAGAGAACACTGGAAAACAAGAGATTTGGAACTGCTCAAAATATTTTCACAAAAAACCCCTTCTTCAATTACACAACTATTTCCCCTGATATTTGAAAAATCAATTTTGATTACAATTCTTTTTATTAAAAAACCCTAAACCTCAAGGGATTAAGTGCTTTGATTGTGTCAAGAGCCTATTTCAGTTTCTGCAGGAGGAGCAGTTTTAAACACTCCAAATCAACATTTTAGCAGCGAAGTACAAACACAAGTATTTTCTTATGAGCTTAAAAAGCTGAAAACCATTCCCTAAGATATTGATGGATCTCAAGCCAAAGGAAAAAAAAATCTCAGAAAATGAATCACTAACATAGTCATCACAGCCACTAGCAAATATATGGTGCTGGTTTTCCAGAACTAAAAATCTTTTGTTTTGAACTTACTGACATTGGCTAATCCAACATAAATAGTGAGAGTACCAAAGGCCTGCTGCTGTCAGACAAAGCTGTGTAGCTTGTAAGCATGAGGGCTATATCAGACATGCTTATTTTGAATGTCTCCTTCGATGTGTCTTTTCACCAAATGCATTTTAGATGCACACCGAGAACAAATGCAATAATTCAGTGTGCTGAATTCTGGAGTCAGTAATTCCTCTGTAACATCCCTTGTATTAAAGTTACCAGGATGAGAAATCGAATCTCTGTGGTATGTGGCTTGAAGAAGAGTAAGTGTTTCTACCTTTATCTCATGCTTTCCATTTGCTGCCCTGCATGCCTGCTCCCCATTCCCCTGCAGCCCAGGTCTGGGCTGTCCAGCTCCATGGCTGCCATCTCTGCCATGATCCATGCTGCTCACAGCTGTCCTCAGCAGACTTCGTGCCTTTGCCCTTCAGAGGCTTTATTTAAAAAGGTAGAAACCCCAGATCTGCTTCTCAGTCTTATCTGACCCATACTAAATCATTAACCATGTTAGTCTCATCCCTTCAGTTTAAATGTGAGTGGATGCTTACTCCTTTCTTAATATAGTTTTGCTTTTAAATGATTCATATTCCATTTCATCATTTTCATTGCACTTTGTAGACACTTGGCAGAGGCCTGGAGGACCTTTACTCTCTCCAGCTTGTCACTCCAGATGGCTTTGCCCTTCTGTAGCAGATGAGATGCTCTGGTCATCGCAGTGCAGTTGCATGCATTTACTAATCTGCTTTGCCAATCTCCTGGACCCTTGTAGGATGCTTCTGTGCTCCACATTTGAAGAGGTTGTATTTAAATTGGCCTTTGAAATTCATGTTTTCTTATTTTAATCACTGTTCTTGTTGCTGTTGTAGTTTATTATACTCTGCTGGAATACTTAGAGACTCTTCAGGTTTTTGTGATTTTGGTAATAAACTTAGATTTGATATTATTGCTGTTGTATCAGGATCTAAATACTTAATTAGTGCCTCCATATTTTTTTTAGTAAATCAAAACATTTATAGTAAAAACAGGCAAAAGACTAGTATTTCCATTTTACTGATGGTGAACTGAACCTC
Source organism: Galbula dea (assembly GCA_013399015.1). Taxonomy (NCBI): domain Eukaryota; kingdom Metazoa; phylum Chordata; class Aves; order Piciformes; family Galbulidae; genus Galbula; species Galbula dea. Next base: position 4,482,008 of record VWZX01003966.1, read on the forward strand.
TGAAAGATTGATTTGACTCAGGATGCTCAAGAGACCGTGGCAGAATCTGGGACCACTACTCTGTTACTCAAATGACTTCTACCTCTCAAATTCCTGAAATCTTGTAGCATCAGACCCATAGCAGCAGCTTGGAGAACTGATCTTATACCTGAGAGTCAGTAAAATGAGATTCCTCACAAGTGCAGTTCCACTATAACAGTGGGAAAATGTTTCTGACTATTAATTTACTTTTCCATCTCCATGAATATGTTTCAGTCAGAAGTGGTATGAAAAATTGTGCCATTTGCAACTGAATTAGAGTTTGGACTGGATCTGGGTCAGCCAGGAAAGTTACACACTGAGCTAGTGTATTTCAGAAACACCCCTCTAGGCCACTACTGGGTGGCAAACATGCTTCATATTCATAAAATGTTGATTTTTTTTTTTTTTCTGAAAAACAGTCCTGTAATGTTACTCTAAAAAATAGTTAGCTAAGATTGTGATCCTGTTGTGTTTCTCTGAGTCTGCCTTTGGGTGATCCTCTGGCTTTTGCCTGAGGTCTTGGTGTATGACTGAAAGCATGCTGTGACACTGGTGGTTTCAATTTACTACCTTTGTTTTGTAGTACCCTAAGTAAAGATAGCAAATTGATTCATGCTCTAATTAGTGGGTTTGCTACTTCTGAAGTATTTCCATTCTTCAACAGATTGCATCTCATTCCACTTTCAGGACCAGATGTCTTTTTCCATTTGCCTGGTCCCTGAAAATGGTTTAACATCTCATGCAGGGATGTGTGTGTTGAGCTCTGCTTTGACCTCGCTGGGGTGGTTTAATACATGGCACGAGCCTGTGGAGAAGAAGGAAGGTACTTCTGAATTTGTACTTTTGCAGGAATGTCTTGTACAATCTGTATTAACAGCCTGAGAAAACAGCACAGACCTGGTGCATTGTTTAAGCAGATCCAGTAGCCTGTCTGTCTGTCTGAGACCCATGGCTCCTGGCAGCAGCACAGGAGGCATAACTGTGTAAGTGAACATTGCTGAGAAGCTGTACTGAAGAGGACACTTTAGTGGTTGAAATTTCCTGTGTGACTTGTGACTGACTTTTGACTGTTATGGTGTTTAGAAGGGGGAGATGTGGGGCATTGTGTTTTCATATTGTGCAGAAGCTGTGTGGGACCAGTTGGGACCAGCTGTTGTGCTTTGCAGTGATTCGCATTTCAAAAAACAAATGTTTAGAAATCAGATGCAAGAAAGGAGACTCAGTTTTCATCAGCACTGAGAAATTGCTTGGCCACTTGGCTCTGTCTTTCTGTAGGTCCTTACAGATGCATTTTGAGTTCAAATTTAGTGTTGAAATGAATTATTCACCACTGAAGTCAAAAGAAGATTTTTCAGCTCTAAGTTTTTCGCTGTTGTCTCTAGCCCTGATAGCTAGGGGAAACACTAGTTAGGCAGAGGTGCTGTAAGTGTTCTTAGCTGAATTCATCTATAGTTAATCTGGGACCAGAAAAGAAGGAAATCTGAATATGTTTGACACAGGACAAACATGGTGGGGGATCTCAGACCATTTTTGCAATCTGTTGTCTGTGTAGCATTGAACTTTTAAGAGGATTTCAGTCTTTATTTTGTGTATCAGATGATTCCAAGCAGAGGTTTCTTATTATTATTTTTGTGTGAGTTTCCTTGATAACAGCCCCATCCGAGTTGTCAAGCTCCAGAATCCTCATTCCTCATCCCTCTCCTCCTGTGAAGTGAACCTGCCAGATTATTACAGGTGCATTAAGTGCCTATGGAAAGAGGAAGAGTTTTAACCAGCTCCTTCCAAAGTTGTTATGTGTGTTTCCATCTAGAGCGATGCCATTACTGTCAGATCTAACACCGTGGCTTAGCCTAACCCTTCAGTTATGCACTTAGAAACTCAGAGCCTGTCAGAATAGCATTAGTGTCATTTCCAGCACCTTGCCTACCCACTGCCACTTCAGATCATGCCTGAAATATTAACTCATGTGCTCTCTTGTAGTGATAAAGTGAGGATGATCAGCTACTTGTCAATCAGCCTTTCAATCTGAGCTGCTAGCTTGCTCATAAATGATACTACCATTAGCTAAAACAAAGTGGGTGGGTTTTCTCATAATTCTTATCTATTTTCACATCAGAGAGAAAGCTGAGATGACATTTCCATGCTCTGTCTGAGTTTAGAGATGCTGCAGTCTGGATGCAAACCTGAAGCCTTCTTCAGCTTTGGGTGGCTGACTGCTCACCAGTCTCTGCCACAGCTCTCAACCTTTACTTGTGCACACGTTCACATTTAGGAATGACATCCACAACGTTGCCTTAGAAAGGGCTAAATCTCCATATTACTAACCTCTCAGTTTTTCTCAGCATTCCTGCTAATTATTAATGACAGAAACTTGGTCTGTAGAAGATCACAATATTTTAATTTGCATTTTTCTTAGCAGGAGGTGACAATGAGGGAGCAGTCCATTCCATATGAGTCCAGTACAATATACAAAGCACTCAAATTTCAGTCGAGATACTGTCTATTGAATATTTCTTTATGTCTGGGATAAAAGGAAGCAAACTAATTTTGAAATTGTATTCCTGTTGAAGATAAGAATACCAGAGTTATTTTCAGAAGGAAATCCCTTAGTTACTTGGGCAGTTTAAAAGAATGTTGGAGTAACTGTAAAATCAGGTCTCTGTTAGGTGCCTGTGTGTAAATTTTTAGCTAAATATCAGAAGTTTTAAGGAGACCCTCTAAGCAGCACATAAAGTAACATACCATTAAAGCCTGAAAAAGTGTGGAGACATTGCTTTATCAGGGCTTGAGCTTTCATAGGTATTCTCTGAATTAAACCATGGTGTACACCTTAGCCCTCTGCTTGGAGATGGGATGTCAGAGCATGTTGTATAATGCATTGTTCTACTTTGCTTTCTGCTAGAGGATAGCTCAGAGCTGGAACACCTCTGAAATGTACTCCTACTGTGTTGGGACTCTGGGGAGCACTAACAGTGCTTCATAAGCTGGTTTTAATGTTCTTGGTTAGCTTGATATCAATTCCCTTGTGGTTGTTTTTTGTACAAATCCAGGATTGTACACAGTGTAGTAAGTTTATACAATTGGGTGTTTAATTTGCATGGTCTGTTAGCAAAACGCTAAACAAAATTGTTTTGGTCAAGTTTTCATCAGACTAGAGTTTCTGTTTAGCCTGAGACCACAGTGGTGGTTAGTACTATCTCAAAGGCTGTACTACTTAAAAAGAAAGTTAAGAATCATGAATTGGGAATTCCCTAGTCCTAGCATGCATTTGTGTGGAAGAGGAAAAAATGGTCTGCTCTGACACAGCCAGTCCAGCAACTTCTAATAAAACTGAAGCTGCTTCACCCTTATCAGTTCTGTCTTCACAATACTAAGACTTTTGAAATCAACTGTAGACTTTATTTTGACTTAACCTCCTTTGGTTTAGAAATTTGCACCAAAGTGAAAATGGTAGCACTCCTGATTATTCCAGGCTAATTTGCAGTGCAGTTGTAGAATAAATTAAGGTGTATTCATGAGTGACATATTCTGTACTATCTCCTTCATTTTATGGTTATACAGAAGCAACTTATGGAATAGTTAACATAGTCATAAGCTGAAAAGATAGAGGCAGTAGCAAAGCTTGTGAGCTAAAATCCAGTATTGCTACATGCATGAAATCAGATAAATGTGACAGAATGTGACATCTAGGATACAGTTTGACTTACCAATGAGGGACAAAGCCAAGATAAGACATACTGCCTCAGGGGAGGAGGGGGGAAAGGGGAGGAAGATTCACTGTAGGAATCATTTTGATTTTTGAAAGAAACCACACCACTTCCGAATGATTGTGCTGCAATGGTTATAACATCAAAAGCAAGGGTGAACTCCTGGAAAGCTGTATTTGCACTATTTCCATTTAACCATTTCAAGGCAGGGGAGTGAAGAAAACACAGGAGGTGCCCACAGCAATGGCTCCCCATTCAAATCTTAGAGTTTACTCATGTTCTCTGCATGGTTTATGGGGCTGGATATCCACATCCACAGCTTTTCCCCCTCAAGACTTGCTGTCTCCCAGTAATCCTGACTGCTGTCATTGAGGTCCTTGTTAATAATTGTATTCTCTTTCTCTCTACCCTACTGTAGTAAATGCCATCTAAAAATCTTATTGCACAAGAGTAAGAGTGTGAGGTTGTTGGTCTTTCTGTGTAATGGCAGAATGCTTGTTCTGTCACTTGTGTTCTCTGCCATTCTGCACAGTGTGAGTGGTTGTATCAGACCAGAAAATTTGGATCTGGCCTCTTTGCCTTTCTGACTTTGCACATCAAATATTTGTCATTTAAGAACTGATAAAATTCATAATACTACATTCCCATGGATAGGGCTACAAACCAAACAAAAAACCCAAAGAAAAGGCAGCTTACAAGATGACTGAAATTTGGTCTTAAAACTGGTGTGTGACATTGATGTACGTAGAAATTATTTGACTCCACTGCAACCGGCAAAAGGCTCCATGACCTTGCTGAAGACTCTGGAGCAGGGTCAGTCTGAGCAGAGGCAGGCTGATACCTGTGAACACTGCTTAAAAAGCCAAATTAACATTCCCTTTTGCATGATCTGTCTTTTGCTGCCTGGGCGTTTTCCCACAGTGCTTGAAGCTCTGATTAAGGCAGTCAACCATAAATCACTAAGGCACATGTCAATGAAGCCCTTAAGATGCCACTGGGGATAGAGGAATCATATCCTCTTACTGCTCTAATCGCAAGGCTGGAGTCCATTAAAAATCCATTCAAATCTATCAACTGGTGCTGGTTCTAAACTGGTAATTTATGTTCAGTGGATATTAGCAGCAGTTTTTTCCCCTGTATCTGAACTGTTGCCAAGAACTCCTCTAACTAACCTATGCTATTCGTGTTCAGGCTTATACAATATAATCTTCACTTTCTGGGTGTATATCAGCAGGCAGCAGTAATGGGTATTGTCTGAATCAAAGCCTCTTACAGAAATGTTGCAAACCAAATGAAAAGACTAGAATAGCTCACCATCAGTACATGGAAAGTATTCCAAGCTGGGAATTGATCAGTGGATTTTCTGCCATCATCTTTCAAACTGCATTTTAGAAGGACTCAGAAGAAACTCAGTAGTGTATACCTGATACCAGGATGAGTTGGACAACAATAATGAAACAGATGCTTTTGGCAAACAAGGACAAATTCAGTCTAGTTAATAACTTGTATTATTTTTGGAGTCTGAGTATTTCAGAGGCACTCTGTCCTTGTGCTCACTGGATTTGCAACACAAGGTGTTCTGCAGGGTAAGAGTTCACACACACAGCATGAGATTCTCCTCCATGCCAATGCTTTTGCATAGTGGCCTTCAAAGGTAGGCAGCCAGTCCCTCACTTCTCAATGACCAAAATCAGGTCCCACAAAGGGGTCCAGTTGAAACAGTGCAGAATTGGCATATATTGTACTGTTAATGTAATAATGAACACCAAAGAAGAAAAGCAACAGTAATGCCACAGCTGGCACCTATATTACTGTGTTTACAAGCAAATAATGTAGAAGCAAAGACAACTTGGGCAGATGTATCCTGAAGCTGGGATGGTTCTGGGCAGCAGAGTCTGTGCAGAGTCATGACCTATTCAGAGTAATCTGACTTTTCCCCTGAGTACTGTAAAAAGCCTCTAACTGCTCTATGGCAGTTTCCATTTCAGCTTTCTTGCAGAAATGAACTTTGAGTCACAGAGGTCAATGTCTTTTCATTTACTCACAGTATTAAAAAAATTCTGGAATTTAAAACAAAGAGATACAAAATCTTTTGTTTCTGTTGCCCATTTTCCACCTTTAACTGATGCTCCAAATTCCTGAGGTCTGCAGATGATTCAGCTATCACATCCATCTGTTACTGCTGGGCTTTTTCAAACCTCCATCTCTAGTCACCGTGTTTCCTTTGCCTTCCCCCCCTTCCTCTCCACAGATCTGCTGCCCACCTCCCCATGGTGCAACTGGTTGAGCTGCCAGCAAAGGGCAGATGTACCCCCAGCCAGGGCCACAGGGACATGCCAGGGCAGAGGATGGTTATGTATTGTCAGAGTGTCTGTCTCCGGCTATTTTGTCCATCTGTTACAGTTTCTTACTCCTATCAGATGAACACCTTACCCTGGAAGGCTACAAAAGCAGAAAGGAAACTGTCACTTGCAGGGTTATGAGATAAGCATAATATTGGATGTAAAGGTGTGAATCACAGTTGGAGATCCATAAAGGGATGTAGGAGCAAATGTTGAAAGTTGTGGCAAAGGTTTTTTTAGCCCTGCATTTAGAAATGAGCTCCAGAGTGCAGCGAGGATGGCCTGATCAGGCAGACGCAGACAAAAGAAACCAACTGAAAACAGGCAAGGGCTCAAATGTTTCTAAGCCAAAGTGCTGGTCTTTATATTTTTAAAGTAAAGCTATTTCATTCCTCCTGGAAATCTACCAAACTATTTACTCTTCTGGTAGGAGAGGCTACAGAGGTAACCAGAAATCTCTAGGTAGTACAGGTGTTTGCTAGCAAGAGCAGCTGTTACTATCAGCAAAAAAACCCCCAAAAGATTCCCTTCAGTTTCAGCTTTCTAAGCCAGATGACAAGTTCTGAAATGAATTTAAAAGAAAAATCTCCCACAGACACTTCATCTTCATCAAAACCTGGCTCATTGCTTGGCTTTGCTTGCAGCTGTTTTGCTCCTTCTGGGGCTTGGCATGGGATAGCTGTTGTGTTCACCCTTCTGCATGTCCTTTTTCTGACTCACCTTCCATTTAGAAGTAAGTTTCTTTTTTCCCCAATTATTTTGCTTAGTGTAAAAGAAGGAACCATGTTGCTGCATTAGCTGATGCCTCAGCTAGACAAAGGAGAACAGCTTCCTTAGACAGGTGGAAGATGTTTGTTTTGTATTAGGGACTCACTTGGGACAAGGATTAAACAACAAAACTAAGTGGCTCCCCCCCATCCTAACATTTTTGTTAGTTTTTCTGGATGAAGGCTCTCCTTTGAAGTGGCAAGATTCATTGACTAGACTTGAAGGCATCCAAATAATGTCTCAAAAGGCAAAATCATACTTATGTCAGAAACATTAGGGAAAGTTAAAGTTGTGGATATAAGCAATCCACACTAAGTCAGGAAGGTTCTGTTTGATTCAGAAAACTTGTAGCTGGCTAGCACTGAAGTTTTCATTTGACAAGTGCAGAACTGTATCCTTTTGATTTTTCGTGTACAAAGTCCTGCAGTTCAGAAGTGAGGAGCAGGGTTTCATGTGTACGACTGAGCAGAGAGAGCCAGAAGCACTTTGAAATTATTCAGCACAAGTTACATTTTGTTCTTACTGCTTTTCTTTTTAGCACCAGAAATCAGTGCTGATGTCACTCATTCTTGTGTTAGTTTCTTAGTGAGAATAAAAGACAGCTAAATTGGGAGCCTACAAAATTCAGCACCCAGATGGCTGAAAAGACAAGTGAACAAGGTGCTGGAATGAGAGGGTTTTGTTTTGGGTTTGAAATAGCAAAAAATAAAAATCAAGCAGCATCCAGGTAATACACATAACCATAAATAGAAGTGAAATTAATTTTGAGCCTGAATTTTTCCACATCAAATCAGGCAGTCAATACTATTATTCTTGTTCTGTGTTAAAAACAGAAGCAAACCCAAAAGCAAAGCAAAGCAAGGCAAAGAGAATCATACCTTCAATGAGTCTCTTTGGCAGTATTTTGGTACTCAGAGATAAAGCTGGTGAAGTGCATTTGCCAACCTCTGTGCAGACCAGTTGGGGTAAGGGACACTCCTCCTTAGGGTGATCCTTTGCAGTGACCTCTTAGCCAGATGTTCAAGAGACAAGGAGCATCTCAGGTTTTGTTTCTATCCCAGATCCTGCATATTTCACTGAATACATTTCAAGCCCTGGTCATTTTGATGTTGTCACTGCAAGATGACAGCAAGCTAAGCTGCTGAGTTAACCTGGATCTTGCTGTAGGAAATGCTACAACAGAGGTGACAGTAGTGGCTGCAAATTGGAGGACCACTAATCTAATAATTATCAGGTAATTATATAGCTACAGTAAGCCAGGTATGGCTGCTTTTAGAAATGCCCCAGGAGGAAACAGAGTGGAGAGGGAATTGTTCCAACATATGGCAATTTATCAGTTGCTAACACCAGCAAGACTTTGATAAAAGATTCCCTTAGGGTCCCCTATGAAAATGTCATGGATTTAAACTGATGATGAAGATCTCTCTGAACAGTGCAAAACGAAGGAAAAGATTACAGGCTTCTGGGTATTCTGTGATCTGGGATACAGGTGAAAAAATTTCCACCCTGGTGGATATCTTGTGACAGAAGACAAAATGATTGCTGAGAGTCTGGGGTTGGAAAAGTAGAAATATTTGCTTAGATTGTTTCACATGGGAGCTAGAGAGAGACAAAGAACCCATCTGAAACTTGCTCAGTTTATCTTAGAAGATACTTTTACATCTGATATTCTCTATTTTTCCATCAACACTGGTTCTATTAGACATAGCAGCTTAACACATAGGTGCTAAAATTAACAATATTGTGTTGTAAAAACCTCTTTTAAAAAATAGTGACTGGTGGGACCTGCTCATGAGTAAAACTGAAAAGGGAGGAGGAGCAAGACAGCATGGAAATGTTAGCAGAACAGTTCTTTCAAAATTTAGAATGTGAAAGTTTGTTGACAAACAATGTAGATTGCTTTAGGTAGAGCAGTGATCTTGTGCAGTTTATGGTGGCTTTTTGGTTGTTTTTTTTCTTTTGAAAAGTACAAGATACAAGGTTTTGGAGTGACTTCTTTCTGGTTATGGTTGGGGGTTACACTGCAGGACATGGAAGGAGGGTCACCCTGGCTCCTTGCTGGGAAGACTTGAGTTGCTTTCCCAAAGCATGCCGCCTCTTCAAAAGGAGTGTGGAAATGTGGGCAAAGGAGGAGTCTGTGCTACTCTTGGGTGCACACCTGTGCTGGGAGAGTGTTTGCTGCTTACTCTGTAACTGGAGCAATCTTGCCCACTGACAGGATACTCTGCTTTCTCTTTTTCTCACCACTTGAGAAAACAGTTGCTTTGCTGAGTTTCTCTTTGCGTGTGCTGAAGTTGATGAACTGATGTGATATGACAGTATAGCTACAATAGCAGACAAACAGGAAGAATGGCACATTTTTTTCAGGGCACTCCATCCTGTTCTAACATTTTTTTGGCATGTTGAGGCATTAATGCTTTGTGTGCTGCAGTAACTGACTTTTTGATACAGAACTTTTGCTATAGAAAGCATTTTACAATGCCAGCAGTATTTTGGAAAATAAGTGAGATAGGGAAAGGAGAAATTTTCTTTTTAACAGAAAGCAAGAGATTCCATCATGGGAACTTATAAACTAGGTGGGCCATTGCAGTAAACATAAGTTAGTTTCCAGATACCTTGTGATAGTGATGAAAACAATCAGTGTGACGTTCATTTGTGTCTTGAACAGTCAACTTGCTCACCCAACCAAGGGTTGGTGCACCATCTTTCAGCAGGTTTCTTAGCATCAGGTATATGGCTTTTCATGAACTCTTTTCAAGGGTGGATTTTCCCAGCCTGTTGGAGTGTATTACCTTTAGGGGATTAAAGGGCTTCGATCTCAGATTGCCCTTGTGCAAACAAGCGTAGGATGGGCAGGGAAAATTAACATGAGCCAGTGTTTCTAGGCCGTTGTGCTTCTGGTTGTTGATCAGACTTTTCTTCTGTTTGTCTTTAGACTTGGCCACAATGAATGAAGCTAATTAGACTCAGTTAAGGCAGTAACACCACTGCAAGAACCCAAAGCTGAGCCCTCCTTGTCTTTGTCAAAGAAAAGACATCTTTTCATTCTTCCATAACCTCCTTGCTCTGTTTAGCAACACCAAGCCCATGTTATGCTGAGACATATGCACATAATTAGAGCTCTGGGAATTTGGAGGTGTTCTATCTTTAATTAAAATGAAGATTTTTGAGAGTAGAAATTTGCTTACTACAATTTTCTGCATTCTTAGTATGAAAGAGCAAAACCAAAAACATAAGTGTAAAGAATTGGCTCAAGATCTAGAAAGACTTCCCTGGAAGCTGTCCTTGCCCTGTGTTAATAAGGCTCTTGTGCTGGCATTTCCAACCTTTCTTTAAATGGAAGGTCACACGTGTGCTTTGGTTTCACTGACAAAAAGAAGGCACCAAAAGGGGAAGATTCCAGGTGAAACTAGGATAGTTCTTCCAGTAAATACCTCATTCCATAATCAGTTGTAATGGGCTCAGGGCCATATTTCCTGGAGGAGTATCCCCCATTAAAAGGGAATTGTAAGGTACATTTATGCATGTTTAACTATGTTTAATTGTTGACACAGGTGAATGAACTGCTTTTGGGGTTAATAGTTACATATGTTTTTTGCTGTGTAATAGATTAACAAAAAGGTTGGGAAAGGTTTTCTTCTTATACCATCCAGCATCTCCCACAGCCTTTTGGGACAGTAACTGACTGCAGAGTTTACAGATATCCTGCCTTGGCTTTGGGTAATTGCCATAGAACATGCCAAAACACTTACCTGCATAGACAGACAACCCTCTAGTATCTATTGCATTTCCTTCTAGCAGTATAGATGAGAGAGGTCAAAGCAGCACAGACACATACCTGTAGCTGGGTCTTCAGTAGAAGTACTGGTAAGGGCTAGAGCTAAGCAATCTGACTTAGCCAAATCAAATACTCTTAGTGCTGTTCAGAGCTATGCACATCTTCCAGTAAGATTTGTGTAGTAAACCCAATCTCTTGATTTTTAGTAAAAGCAATGTTGTCTGAATAGTGCTAGAATATTGAAAGTGAAAGAAATTATCAGGGAAAGCAATAAGAAGACCTGATTTAACCTAATAGTTTTACTACAGGTGGAGCATAGTGCAGAGAATGGAATAATGAACATACTTTCTGGATTAAGCAGTGTTCTTCTATGCTGCAACTGCATGTGAGCAGACACATTCTTAACAACTTCAGTGAGAATTGTAGGGAACTGCATCCTTGGGAAGCAAGTACCAAGGACATAACTCACATCAAGAGCAGCAGTGGGTAAAAGTATTCCCGAGCTCAGGAACAAAGGAAGTTTTGGGAAAAAGTTGAAGCAAAGAGGATTTACATCTTATCTCTATTCATCCTTGGTTCCATTTGCTTGCAATGTTCTCTGTCTTACAAAGGAGATCAGCTTTTGTGGGGACAGCTGGGACTGGAATGGCTTATTGTCAAGTCTCAAATGTCACTGGCTAATGCTGATTTACATGCAGATTGCCTCTCAGCTTTATGTTGTTTGGTTATTTATTTATTTCTCAGAAATGCTGTCATTTGCTTCTCAGGAACAAATCAACGAGAGGGCAATAAAGAAGATGAAATCTTATTGCCAATTTAGGACAAAAGGAAAGGGGAAAGGAAAAAAAAAAGGATTAGATCAAGCATTTCAGCAAATATATAACTGCTGGTAGTTTTTCCATTCAGGTGTTAGCCAGATGTCAGTTTATTTGGGAAGAATTCCTGTTGCTGTAGATCTAGAGCTGCAGCTGAGCTCAGACTCCACGTTTAGTCTCTGCTGTTTGAGCTGGCCTTTCAGTTCACTCCTGGTATGAAGCAAGTACCAGTCCATTAGCTCTGTTCCCTGACAGCCAAAAGAGTGAAATCCTGTAGCTTTCACCATCTGGTTATGAGCAGGAAAGGTGTTTTGTTTTGTTTTTTTTCTATGGGAATGTCTTCTTTCCAGGGTGTTCCAAATTACAGTTACTTGCCTTATTGACAAAAATTAAACTCTTGTGGGCTGCCCATTTCCTGGATTCAATGCTGTAATTTGGTTCATTATTTCCTCGTTCCCTCCAGTCTGTTCCCATCACCTGCTCTCTAGTACTGGGTACTCTGTGGGGTAGGAATGAACTCTTTGCTCTATATCTTTACAGTGACTTTGCAGTCATTTCTTCAACCCTGAAAAATATTTGTTACTGTTGATTATTTATAATTGGCTTAAGGCTTTTACAACATTCTTTTTGAGCTTGGCAAGTTTGCATTTTGGCAGCTACAGACCAAAATATTGATAAGAAAGCTTGAGGTACAGCTGTCGAAATTGAAATATTATACACCATCAGATTTATCTTGCTTGGTAGTTTCCAAAATACAATTTCATTGTAATTAGTCCTTGCTCATCTTTAACTTCCACAGACTTTAGTAGAGATTTAGTCCCCAAACTGTTCAGAAGTGGCAAACTTGCATACTAGAAAAAGATGTTTTTGCATAAATAATGCACTAGATTTAATGTTGAGATCTGGGTTCAATTTCTAGTATGCTGGCAAGCCTCCAGCTTTGGATCCAACTTCACCTTATCCATTAAAGATGAGCAGGCATGTACCAGCCTTAAGTCCACATTTGACTCCTTCACAAAGCTGGGCTGAGCTCTGTGTCTGTGTGCATCTCTGAAATGGTGCTAATAACAAGACAGTCAAACTTGTAGTTACCCAAACATAAAGAATCCCTGAACATAAAAAGTCTGATTAAGCTGGGCCAAATGTTTATCTCTTGAGATTTATGGTAGTCACTTATTCAATGCACAGCATTCATAAGGACTCAGAAGAGTTAGGAGATTTATAAATAAGAACTTGGGACTATCAGACACTGTGACACAGCCCAGCTAGTGTGGATTTATAGCTAAACTGCACAGATTTTTATTTTTTTATTAAATTTGAGTAGCTAAGGACATAAGAAATGATCACAAATTGATGGTGGCACTGAAAATCACTTTCTAATGGTGATGAAAATCTCTTATTAAAGATTTATGTGGAGCTAGGAACCTGGTGACAACCATTTCTGGTGCTGAGTGAATGTGCCTCAGAATAAGTAAACATTACTGATAACATGAATGTTCTTTCTTGAGAATTTGTAATGATTAGAGAATTTTCTTCATTACCGTCAGATATCTAACCACTAATTACTCTGTTAATCTGTGTTCTGGTAGAAAGAGAAGTGCAACAACAAATTTATTTACCTATTAAGATCTTTATGTGTCTATTACTGCCACCAGTCTGTGGCTCCTCAGAAATATAAACTCTTATTGATGGGATCCCAGATGCTAACTAGAATTTAATTTAGTTAAATGGTTTATACTACAGATTGTATTTCTCAATGGATACTCACAAATAGAACAAGATAAAATGATTACTAATTGCTTAGGCTTCTTTTTCTTTTACTTATTTGCACTCTGTTTCTTTGCATTGTAAATATAAAATATTTACAACTGTTTATGTAAAATATTGCACTTTTTTGAATCAGAAAAATCTGCTCCCTATGCCATAAAGTTTCTTTCACTGCTGTTGCTCAAGTTGCAACTGTCCAGCAATTTATAAGACACTACATCTGGCTCTACTTATCCTTTTTAGTAGATTACACTAAAGTGAATCCTTAAGGCTAAACCCTCTAATTTACTAAAACACGTGCACATAAAATTACAGCTGTCTTAGCAAGGCTCTCATTGATTGGAACAGAACTGGGATTCATTTAAGTGGTTATAAAACTTAGATAAGCAAAATTCTTTCAAAGGCAGAGGTAGAAACTCCACAAGTAAAATACCAAAACATCCCCAACCTGCTAAGCAGCCTTAATTACTGCTTTATGGATTGGCTTATCAGTGCCTTATTCTTTTTGTGTTCATTGACATCATCTCTCCTGGATCTCTTGGCTTCAATGGCAGCTAGGCTTGCTTTATACACTGAGGGACAATTTTATCATGAAGGTATGATGTTTCCTGTGATTAAAGCACATTTTCACTCTTAAAAGTAGCTATACACATTGTGTAAGATTCATGGCTCTGAAACTTAGCTGTCTAAAACTTGGACATCTAACTGAAGCTGAAGGCAAGGCAATCATTGATTGCCTGTAAAGTACAGAGAGAATCTAGATGGAGATCTTAAGACATATGACTAATTTTTAAGCATCTTAATTTATATGGGGGTAGTTTCCTCCCCCTTATTCTCTTCTATTCAAAGACCCTACTCTGTCTTTCTGCACAAGCTTTGAAGGGAGATATTTCACCCTAAATGTCTATGGGAATATTGTGCAGATGTACAGGCGATGTAGGAGCAGTCCCCTCTGGGGACTGGTATAAATCTACTCAGTTTCCACATATCCTCACTGCATGGAAGTTTCAGTAGTTTCCCACCAGATGTGGAACCTCTTGAGCATCCTAGATTCTAACTTAGAGGAACATGGGGTTCAAAAGGAAACATTGGGAAAAATAAGATGATGTAAAACATTGAGGAAAAGGGAAGTGAGTTTTCTTTAAAGACTAGGTCAGAAGCAGTTCAGTTACCTTTCCAGGAACTAATGGCTCCATGTTGTATTGTAAGTCTCATTACTCAGTTAGGTCACCCAGCTTAGTGTTGCAAAGTGTTCAGGTATTACTGCTGCTGAGTGTTAGGGAAGACACCAGAATCCAATTAAAAAAAAAAAACAGACCCACAGCAATGTTGGAAACAAAGAATTTGCTTTAGAGTATTCAGAGCAGTTTGCCTAGAAATGTGCTGTATTTCCCACCACCAGCCCTCTCTATTCTGATGGGCCCTATTTTGATTTCCCAAATGATATCTGTCAGTTCTGTCAGCAGTTACAAATTTGATGCAAGAGTTAGTAAAAAAAAAATTGTTGCAGCTCATGGTAAACAACCCCAGATGATCATAAGCCATACCCAAGCCCTTTCTCTCTCATTTTTCCCCTGGAAGAGAGGAGAAGAGAACAGCGCATGGCAGATTTTTTTACTTTGCTTTATACAATGCTGCATGTCTTGCAGTATATTCATCTGCATGGCTAGCAGGTGCAGGAGTCTGCCTCTTGCTAATTCCTTCCTGGGCTTCCACCCATAGCACTGGAAAAAGCTGATTATTTCAATGAAAATGGTTGAGAAGACATATTTTACACTGGATGGTTGTGGCATTATGTACTGCTATAATGTTGAAAAGCAGAGTTTGTCCAAAGCTTGCCACCAGTGCGTGCAGAATTGAATCCTCTGTTGCCAGCGCTGCTGGATGGGTGTTGGTCATTCCTGTTATGGGAAGGGAAAGCAGAACTGAGGGGAGAAGGGGGAGGCAGGAAAATGCATTGCTACTCTTTTTGCTCTCTGAAGAGGAGGGGTTGACAAGCAAGTGCTGGTTTTGTGATAAGTCATCCTGCAACTTTTCTTTATCACTACCTGCCCTGTTCACCCTTTCTTTGTCTCAGTGGTTGCCCCAGCCTGGGGTTTTGGGACTGTAATGGGGGCAAAGGGTCAGAGACAGTTTGCTGACCTGGCAGTCTGCTCTGATTCACTTCATTGCTTTAGGGCTGCTTTAATTTAGAGATTGAAGTGGATTATTACTAATATATCATGCATGGTGTGTGCCACAGAAACATGAAGTGAGGTGCACAGTGTCTCACCTGCAGCATGGGAGCTTCTCTCACTCTTCTGTAGGACTGGAGAGTGATAAGCCGAATTTATACCTGTGTAGGAGAGACCTGTCCCTTTTGTGCCTCTCTTATTAAGAACTCCATTTTTCTTTCTGTTGTTCCTGACATTTCTCCTTTTTCACAGGATAAATGTCCAAAAGCACCAAAATAACTTGGGAGCTCAAATGTTACTTTCAGCCTGATCAAGGTACTTTGATTCTGCCTGGTCTCCTAAATTGTGTCAAAAACGCTGTGGGGGGTGTTCAGGGAACTGGACTAGTAATCTTGCAATGGCATTTCAAGCCCTGCTTCAGCAAAAAATGTTTGAGGATTTATTCAAGTATTGTGCAGTTAAGCATCTTTTAAGTGTCTTGCTGAAGCACTGAGTGTTTAGCTTTAGAGCATTTAGATTCACTATTTTTTGTAAGTAAATTTGTTATATTTCAGTAATTTCATCTGTGTGTCTTCTGGACAGCTTGGGGTGTTTTAAAATAGCCTTAAGGATGTTGGTGTAAAGTTTGTTGTCTCATCAGAAAGGTTTGAGAAAGCTACTGAAATTATAAGGAGAAAGTTGAACCTAATAATTTTCTAAAGAGATGGTAACTTGTTGGCAGAAGGTGGTGCTGTTACCTGATATTGAAGCAGATAACTAACTCCAATGTCAGTGAACTTCTGCTAAAAGAAGTTTCCGAGAAGAGACAGTTTTCCTTTCCTCAGTCATAGATGTGATATATAAATAGGTACAGATGAGTTTTCCCAGTTTGAGATATGTCTTCTGAATGAGAAGGCAGATGGCCATGCCAACATTCTTCCAACACAAAGTTAGAATATAAGGTGAGCTTTGTTCTTTAAAGAAATAAATGCAACTACAGCATGCTTTTAGATGCAATGGCTGATGCCACTGAGAAGTACACGTGGACAGGATTTAAAAAAAGCAAAAAGCAAGAAAGCTGAAAGTTTCAAGTGTTATTTTCATGGGCAGCATGTGCTGTCACTATTGATAAAATCAGAGGTCACAAGAGAAGATTTAGAAAAATCTAGAGAGATGTTTTGGCTGGGAAAAGCTCTTTTTATATTCTGTCTTGTGCACTGATAAAACAGTTGGTATGCTCAGCTGATGCGACAGTGAATTGGGTGCACAGAGCTATTCACACGTGGAACACAAATGACTTCTTGGCTCTTCAGAATGATTTCAAGCCCCCAAAATATCAAACACCTTTTTGAAAAAACAAAGGATAAAATGCAACTAATGATACCATAAATAACTTGTGTAATTTCTGAGCCTTCAGAATATACATAGATTATATTTTCGGGCTTTGCATTACAACAAGAAAAGTTAGAAACTTCTTTTGTATTTAATAAAAGATGAATTTTCATCACCTAATCCTATGCCTGTGCCATTTATGGCACTGGAACAACACACAGGTATAAATAGAAATTGTTACTGTATTTTGTCTCCTAAAAGATGTTAGTTGAGGGGTTAGAAATGGTGAAAATGGAATGTTTTACCTATTTTTGGATTAAAGTATTCAGAAATTACCATACTTCTACTCACAGATCTTGATTTAGAAAATATTAGAACACAAGAGAGTCTGTTCCTGAAATGGTTCACTGGTAACCAGTGCCAGAAATATCAATCTGTGTTCCAAAGTGCTGTGATAAATTTTCATAACCAAGAGATTCAATCCAGCTTTTTATCCTGAAGGGAGACTGAATTTCAAACTTTTGAAAATCTCTGCCTATTGCTAATCCTTCAGTAACTTAAGATCATTTCAAAAAACAAGACTCTACAAAAGAGAAAAATACTTCACATGAGCTAGGAGAGAAGATTAAAGAGTGTAAAAGAAAGTCCAAATCATGAAATAAATGTTTTGACACTCCTGCTGTCTGCTAATTTGAATCAGCAAGGAAAGCATTGGTGGATTAGAAAGGATGAGAAATGTTTTGCTTCTATGAAATAACACCCCTTTTGGGATGGCAGCTGTAAACACCACAAGTGTCCAGAACAGGGAACTGCATGGACTCAGAATTTCAGAGGTGAATTTGTGGAGTTGCCATGTGCATTTTGGGCCATATTTTCAAAATTCAGAAAGCTTAACTTTGATTTTTTTGGATAGACTAGTTCCACACAGGTCCAAATAGCCAATGAATAGCTGCACTTTGATGGAGCGAGTGGCTCTGAAAATCTGGCTTCTAGAGATAAGGTGCTGCTCCATACCTTTGGAGAAGAGGAACAAAACTGGTCAGATGCCATTTAAGATACAATTGAGTCTGAGACCTAAAGGCTCTTGCAGGATTTCCAGACCTTGAGCATAAGGCTTCTCTTTTTTTTAGCAATTGGATTTCACGGTTGAAATTTGGTGTAAGGATCCTGAGACTAGGGAGCAAATAGCTTTTTATGGAGATTTGAACTACATTTTACACTTGAAAAATCAGTCTAAGCAGTGAGGGAAATGGCCTGGCATTTTGTCTCTGTGCCAGTCCTCTGCTCCTCTCTCCCTTGCCACATCAAGTTACACTTACAAGGCTCCTTGAGCAGTGTGTGGCTGTGGCAGAGTAGGGTATGGGAAAGATCATACCAAGAACTGCTCCTTTTTCCTGCTTTGAAGCCTTCCTTAAAACCTGTTTTAAAAGCCTGTGAGGATTTTAGCTCTCAATTTACCCTGGCTTGGTCAAATGACACAGCAAAGAGATCTGGGCTTGCTCACAGCTTCCTACTGCCAGCCTCTCAGCAGGAGGTGTGGTACCAGTCCAGTACCATCTCATTCACTTCAGCTGAAGTCTCCTCTGCTGACAAATGTCATCACCACTTTAGTGAACTATTCAAAGTCTGTGTCCAGTGATTCTTACTGTTCATTTGGTCATCATCACAGGGACCATGTCTCTTTTGTATGTGAAAATCCAACAATTTTCATTAGCTGATGTTGGTTTTGGAAACACAAAAATCAGGAGCAGGATTTCAGGCAGTCCTGAATTCATCTGCAATGCTTACACTGGGGTAGATCACTCTGCATTCACTACTGTTTCCCATTATGTCTTCTGAGAGATGTATCTTTATTTGATTCCATTTTTGGTAATATTTATCTACTGCAGAGTTTAGCAGACTTAACTGCCAGTCAGTTTATGAACTGAAGAGTTCCTAAGATTGATACATATTTCCTATTATTTTCTGCCTTTTGATGCATCTCTGAGCAAATGGATGACTTTACTGTTACTTTCCCTCAGAGCAGAACTGTAATTCAGGGCCCTAACTGAAAAACTGTAAGCAGAGAACTCCAAACCCTGGATTCTCACTTGTCAGTGGGGGAAAAAGTCAGCCTGATGGTGGCACAATGTAGCCCTGTAAATAACATCTACTCAAGTGTGTTATCCTGGTCCTGTAGAAAGCAGTTATATGTCAGCTATAATCATCTCTTTTTCCCATTTTTTTTTGGTGTGAGTTGCTGAAAAGCAAGCCTTTTCCACAACTAATTGTATTTGCTAATTACCTGTGAAAAAAGCAATTATCTTCAGGTGATGCAATTCTTTGGGAAAGCTTTTTTAATTGGCAAAGATGGGGAGAGAATCTCTTCTGTGGTTGATGTTTTCAGAAAAATCTTCCCAAATATTGTACCTGATGTATCACATTAGACACATCAGATTGGGTTGCATCAGCAATGTTGCATTACATCACATCACCAAGGTAATGTGCTGTGACAGACTTGCAATGCAATGTGTCAGCTGGAAAATGGGGAAAGATGTGATTTCCTGAACAAAATGCTTCTTAAGCTTTATGTTTTTCCCTTCTACAACTAAAGAGATGACTGTTTATCTTTTGGGATATTTCTTAAAAGACTCAATTGCTTATTGAAGAGTTCTGAGCATTTTTTGGTTTTGTTCTTTCTTTTGGTTTTCCATAGATAATTAACAGGTCTAGAAATAAAGAACTTTTTTTTTCCTGCTTCCTTTTCCATACTCAGATATGATGTCTGTTTCCTTAAGAATTCAGTACACTGTGAAAACATTTCCTAGGAAAAAGAAAGTTCTTGCCATTTATACAGTTCTCTGTCCAGTGCCTGATCTTTACCTTGGCTTATGCAGTATGCTTCATGTGAGGAATGGCAAGTGGTGGCCTCTGAACAAGTGAGGTTCAGGATCACAGTGGTAAGGCTGCAAATGTACCTGGTAGCAATGCATGTACGCATCAGACAGCTGCAATTAGAAGATTTTATGTAGTGCATAACACATTATGGTGCAGGTCTACAGGGATAGCACTGAAGTACCTTCTTCTGCCTTCCCTGATGACTATGACCTTCTCCACAGGGTGATGGCAGGCTGTCTTGTTTGTTGGAAAGTCATCCTTCAGTGACATATAGAATCACAGTATTTGCATTAGCCAATGTATTTCTCAAATCCTGAGTAAAGGATTACTTGGCTAGCACAGGAGAGGAAGGATAGTGCAATGTTCACTGTGGTTATGAGGAGTGATGTGTGCCCAGCCATCCTTGCCAAACAAACAGCTGCCATCTGCTCACTGATCTTTGAATGAGTTTCTACTCTAATTCAGTTGATGGCAGTTAGGTATCTTTGACAGAAGGCTTGGTTGTGGTCCTTGTTGGGACTCCAAAGAGAGCAGGGAAGGTGGAAGTAGTTGCAGTTAGCTATGAAGGTGGGGCACATAGAGGTGAAACAACAGTGCAGGTGAGGGAGGTAAACTTACAACTGTTAAGCTCTTGAAGAAAGAGGGAGCCATGAAATCCATGTAAAAGCAAAAAAACCAAATAATTTGAGTATCTCTTCATAGTTTGCATTGTCAGAGATAATGTATAGTATAAGTTTGCTTCCTTTGTTAGTTGATTAATTTAAAAAAATTCCACTTTTTATAAGGTGCTCAGTGTAGTCTGATATTGAGCCTCCTTTCAGGTAAATATTATGCTTCAGTGAAACATCAAAACCAATATACAGAGAATTTCTGAAGAGGATAGTGCTATACAATAATGATGAATATATTGTCCTCAAGCTGTGGAGGTTAACAACTCAAAATTGCTTTGGTGTTTGTACATGCTGAAATAAGAAGAATTAGTTTGTTTGGTCTCATTTTAGTGGGCTCTTGTGATTCATTACATTGGCACTTCAGAGTCCAGAATAGTAGCTCGACTCCTGCAAAGCAGCACCTTTAACTGTGTTCCTGTTTGGTTGTTCATTACGGTCCAAATTCTTTCTTTTTTTTATTGCTGCACAAACACACTTTGGTTTCACAGTAACTTGCCCAATGCTGCTTTCAGTATCATTAATTGTATCATAATTAAAGAAGGATCAGGGTTCTGGTGTACTCAGAAAGAAATCAGCTAAGTAAATCTATAATAGCTTTGCTGTTTAAACAATGCCTTGGATCATTACAACCTTTTTGTGAGGGGAAAAAAAAAAAAAGGCATTCCTGTACCTATGGATACCTTTCATTTTATGTTCAATAGTTGGGGGGGTTGTGGGTTTTTTTGTTTGTGGCTCTGTGGTTTTATTTTGTTTTATGATTTTATTTTTTTAATAAAATGGCAGCAGTCATGTAGAAAACACCTTATTGCTTTGATTTAGTCTTTAAGGACAATACAGTCATTTTACAGTCTGTCCTGGGGAAGGGAAAGTGCATAATTGCTGTGCCATAGGAACAGCTTGGGAAATGAATTAGGAGTTGAAAGTCTCTAATACTTCCCTGCCAAGCTACATACCTGCCTGCTCAAAGCAAGTCTTAAGACCATTAAGAATAAAGATATTAAAAGATGTATTCAAGTGCCTAAAGATGCAAATAGGTTCACACTGTTTTTGCTGGGTTTTTTGTTTTTTTCCAGAGTGAAAGGTTGGCCTCTCACATTCATTGAAAGCAAGGGAAGCTGCATGCCTGCTCCCCTCCAGCCATACTGTTCCCATAAATTCCTTCATCACTTCCACTAACCTGAATCTTATTATTTCACTTAAGCTCTGACTCCATACCCAGCCAGTGTCCAGGCAGTGTGAGGCCATCCCATATCACCCACCTTGGATGTTTGAGTGTAGATACTCATGCTAGAGCCAAGTTCCCCAGAAGCCTGCACTGTGTGAGATGAAATGCATCCTGAAGTGTCTATTTAGTCTCTACTAACTCTATGAGAATTTCTCTGGGGTAAGCTCAGAAATGGATGTTTCTAGTCTGGTATTTGCTCAGGAGGACTATACTGTAAAGAAAGGGGTAACCTTGGTGCTTCTGGCACTTGTTTTCATAAGAATGTTTCTTTTCTCTCCCATCATGTGTATAAGTCATTCAGACCAATAAAAGCCATTCTTAGTCTTAACCTTTGACCAAATACTAACCTTGCTTTCTATTTACAAGCTACTACTAACTCATAGTACCCTCTTTTTTTTTTGTTTAGCATTCAGAACTCCTATCCTAAGCCTTTTCTTTGAACCTCTTTCTTTAAACCTGTAATTCATTCTGCCTTTTATGTCTAAATCTGGTACAGGAGCACAATTAACTGCTTTACTTAACATGCAAGGTTATAAGTGATCTCTATGATACTACTGACAGAAAGAAAGTAAATGGGGTTAAACTGATTCTCATTACAAGCTGATCTTTATACAGTCTTTGGTTGGTAGAACTGGCAGCAGACATGTACTGCAGAATTAATGTTAAGAGTTATAAGAACCATACATAATGGTGCTATCAGGTGAGAATGGAGGAATCCACACAAGTCTTTAATCTCCCTCAAGCCAAGGTATTAATTGTGTTTTATTCTGTAGTTTAAAAGAAATCCTTAATCACACTGTCAACACCTCCTTTTGTGCTCTTCACTTCCTTCTCATTATAGATATGAATCAGCTTTTCCTTTAGCAAGACTGGGAAGTAAAGAAGTTCAAGCTCTTCTGTTCACAGTAAGAGCTACTTTTTCTACTGTGGTAGGAAGACAGTATCTCAGTTCTTTAGCTCCATGGTTTTAGACTTCTTCAGTGGTGAGTTCACAGTGAAATAGTGTGTTCAGATGCTTTGTCAGACCTGGCCAGAATTGTTCCATGATGAGGCTGGAAGAGAAATCACTCAAAAGCTTGTGAGTGGAATTAGGGAATGAGTTGTTGATACATGTTGATGAGTGACCAAAATGGTGACCTTCCTGCCCATCAGGACACCTCTTTGTAAAAGTAAAAGAGATAAACAGGTAAGTCAGCTAATTCTGTGCTTCAACCTGAAAAGCAGGAGTTCAACACAATTTTAAAAGTAGTAGTGCTCAAATAGCAAATGACTAATGTATGACTAAGATATCTACAGAAGCTGTAAGGTGAGGGTAATGCTCACATCTGGCTAGATTTACAAAGGCTGTGATCTGCAGGTATGCCAAAATAGACCTATGATTTTCAAAAAGCCTGAGAATAAGCCCAAATTTCTAGGGTTTGAGGGCACATACCATGTCTGAGAGAGATTTGTAATACCAGTTCTTTTGAAACTGTATGCAATAGGCACACAGGAAAGCACTGAAAGACTCCACCTGACAGAATAGCTGCTGAGGAAGCTGCAAGAAGTCATCTTTAGAGAGGTGAGACTGAAACTAGTAGTGAAACATCCCTGGGTGGGGAAAGGCAGATAAAGAGATTAGAGAAAATGAAAAGTTTCTACCTGGTTTGAAAGTATTAATGTGAAGAACTCAGCACAGCAGTTCCTTGTGAGCACCTTCTTTTCAGTAGGTCTCTGGAGATTTACATTGTTAATTTGCTTGCTTGGAAGTTCTTCCAGGCTTCCAGGGAAAAGAGGCAGATGTATTCTTTCAGGGCAAGGCAATAAGATGCTTGAGTAATTTTACCTCTTTGTCCTAAACTGTGGATGAACTGGGTGTGAAGCCTAGGGCTTCTTGGATAGAAAACACCTAAACTTAACATTCATTAAAGAGAGCTAGTTTCTAACTACTGTATCCTTGATAAGTATCACATCAGTAGGAGGGCAAAATAACAGTTGCTCTAGGCTTGGAGAAGCTTTTGCATTATTGCTACTCCAATTATTTCCTTTTTTACACATGTTCAGCAATCTCTTGCCTCTGTAATTACCACACTGAACACCACAGCATACGACTTTAACAAGCCATCATTACTTGCACTTGCTATCTTACAATTTATCAATGTCTTTGAGAGAGAGTGGTGCAACTTACTTCTCCTTCACAATGAACTTATAGACTTGTGTATGAACACATGCATGTAAAAGCTGTTTGCAGCCATAGACTTTGCTAAGGGACAATGAAGAAGCCAAGGGTAGAGGTGTGGAATGTGGAAGCTGCTGCAAGCTATGGTCTTGATTTAAGTAATTTAGTTAAAAGTTATTTGTAATATCTCCATGGGGCAAATGTTTCCTTTCCTTGAGAAATAGCGGCTGAGGATGCTGTCCCAGTAAAACTGAGCCCTAGCATCAGGATGTTAATTGCCAAATTATGAAGCATGTAGATACCTGAAAGCCTCTGAGGTCTTATGTTGATGCCAGATGTGAGGACAGCTATGTGTTGGCTGTCCTTGAGCTCCTAAAGAAGCAGATTGAGGAGGTTTGCATTTTCACAGCTTTCCCTCTGCTTGGCAATTTCTTTCCTGCAGTCTATGCTCTTGTAATGGTGCTGAATACTAAAAAGAGGTAATTTTCTGTACATCCAGGCAAGCAGGATAGCGGTGGGCCAGGTTACCTGATTAACTGGTAGATTTTCTATGCTAACCCCAGGTGTCCAGACAGAGCAGGCATTTAAAATCTCATCCATCTCTTGTCTTACTGTCTTTGAATTTGCATAATTAAAAGTGAATTACTTGCTGTATTTTTAATATATGCAGTGAAGATGCATGAAAAGCTGAAAAATTACAGCAATCCAGTAATTCATGTCATGTCTCATTCAGAATTACAGCTTACCAGTGCCAACTCAAATACCAAGGATTCCCTGCCACCATAAAGCTATAATTGCTGAATTAATAACAGCAGGGCTTGGAGAGTAACTGCACAGACTCTCTGACCCAGGTAATAGAAATACTCATGTTTAAGTGAAGTTGATACATGTGACTTAATCTGCTTCATATTGGGTTCAAGTAATGAAGATCATTGCTTTCGTTGCCACTGCAGCAAGGTGTTTTCCTTTTCAGATGTAGCCTGAGCCAGCTGCCTGGCTTAGCCAGCAGGGATTAGAAATTAATTTTTCAGGGACCAGCCAGGCTAGTTTTCCTTCTACCAGAGGACTTGTACCCCAAATCTACTGCTCTGCTCAGCACTTCTGGGAGGTTGAATTCTCCATCCAGCTGCAAAAGCATGGAGATCAGTATATAAAGGGAGATGGTGAAAGGCTTCTGCTGATGTTTCCTTACTCTGACATTTTCTTAACTACAACTTAAAAACAATCCTTCCCTCTCACCTTCCAACTGGGGAACAAATTGTGCAGGTGCTGCTCTTCACAAAATGCAATGCTTCTTGGCCCCCACAGCTGTGGTCCTCATAAGGACTGGGATAAAGTGACTGCTGATTCTAAACAGAATGATGGGAATTTAGCCAAAATCGCATGATCTGAACCAAAGGTTACATGGCTACTGTTAAATTTAATTTTTTTCTTTTAAGAGTTACTTAGATATTGGAAGAAACTAGGTTTGCTTTGACTTCCTCAGGTTGAGACCCTGAGACAGTGGTCACTTGATCCTTTGAGACTCTACATCTGTTTCAGTACATTTTGTGGTTGCTGGTCACCACTATAAGCTGATCCAAGTCATCAGAAATCAGTCGGCCCGTGTCGAAGGACCTGCTTGTGGCAAGGAATTGATTTAGTGAACAACTATTCACATTGCAAAGCTCAGCTGCAGCAAAAGCCAAGAGGTATGACCAATCAGACACTGTACTTCTCAGCTCAGGATAATGTCTTGTGCTTTGAATCTTTGCTATAGTCTCATTGAGATTGTGTGTACATGGTGGTTAAAAAGAACTGGCAGTTTCCAGGGCTGGCAATCTGGTTCCTTTCATAAGAATTACCGTCATTAATTAAAATCTCCTTTTCTGTCTAATTATTTCAGCTCTAATTCTCTTGCAGGTTCATAAATAGTAACATCCTGTTATCTTGGAAAAAGTTCATTTTTTTTTCTTTTCTTTCTCTTAGTTGTTGCCCTCATTCTCTGCCCTCTCATGGCTTAAGGTAATTAAACTCCCAGACTCTGGTCACCTCTCTGCAATATTTAAACATCATCAAAGAGATTTTCATGTTTCTTTTGCCTGCAAAGCTCCCTGAGCATTTGAATGCAAAGGCTGTGCTTTTCCCTTCTGCAAATACCTGCAGAAGAGGGCCCAGGCCCAGTAAAGGATCAGGTCTTCCCACTCTGGCTCACTGCTTCCCAGACCCCATGCTACTGGGTTACAATTCTGAGAGCAAACATTTCAAGCCTTATAGGTTGTAGGCGTTGTGACAGGTATTTAACCTGATCTTTGTAATTGCCTTTTTGCCATTTAACACTACAATTACAGCAGTTACTGTTGGATGTTGATAATTCTTTCAGCTGAACTTTTGCATACAGCAGATGATTTCTGCAGAATATTCCCATGGAAGATACTGACTGAGATTTGTACATGCATGAATGCAAACTGCAGAATGGCTTGGGCTAATTAACATCAAAATAGAGGAGAAAAATCTTCCCAAAGATACAAAGGTACAGCACTGTTACCCAAAAGAGCCGAGAAAAAGACCTGGATATTTTGGAAAGGAATCAGTATAAAACTGCAGTGTTAAGGAAGGAGGAGAACCTGCTTTAGGTAACTTGAGGTTGAAGTGGAGAGGATCTTTCTAGACTGTCAGCAAAGCAATCATTTTTAACAGTTCAGTATGAAATCTGCCTTTTCTATGCAGATATTTATTTTGCTGGTTTATGGTTTCTTAACATTTCCTTTATTAGGTCCTAGTTTTGGTACCAGAAAATATCAAGCACAGCTAAAGGTCAAAGTAAATAATGAATGAAATTACAGAAACTCATATATAGTGAAGGATAAGACAGAATATCAAAGAATAGTTTACATAAATGCTATCTCCAGATCAGAGACCATCCATGCCCACCCAGAGAACTCCCTGTGCATGGACCTTGGAAATGCAGGTCTACCAGCCTTGCAGACAAGAGGTTTAGAATACAACTGGGATTACCACTATTTTCACCATTAAAACAGCAAATGGTGCCTGAATCATCAGAGAGATTTAAGGAACTTCACTGAATGTTTTTATTTTGATTTAAAATAAAATCCAACTTCTTCCTCCAAAAACAGAGATGCCAGTGGTACCGGATAACTGTGGAGGCCACTCTTCAACAGCAGCTTGCTTTAGACTAGGGAACAAGCAGGAGAACAAAGATTGCTGTTCTGGCTGTTTTCTTGCTTGTTAGGTTACAAGATGAGGGAAGACAAAACCAAGGTCTCCTGCCCATTGGAAGCACAGAAGTACCATCTATGGTACAACTCAACCTAGGAGGATCTGTCAGATCTGCTGTTCTCATTCAGCACCACTTGCTGGTACTGGTTTCTTGCCTTGGTCCAGTGTGCAGTCTGTTTTCCAAAGAAAGCCAATACAGTTTCAAGCCAAAGCTTTCTTTTATGGTGCATTTACAAGTAAGACTTCCATTAGCAGCACTTCTAGTGGCTGTTCAGCCCTGAAACAATGGTGTCTATCAAACCAATTGAATTCTGCTTAGAAGCAATTAATTCTGTGAGCCACAAAGGCAACAGGATTTCCAGTCCCCATGCCCTGCATTTATCTGTGGATAAATGGAGAGCTTGTTTGTCTAGTTACCAAGGTGCCTTTTTCATAAACTTGTAAGAGTGTAATGCCTTGACTACACACAGATATACATATTCAGAGAGCCTTTGTGATCATATAAGGCTTAAGAAAGCATAAAAGGAATCAGTTTTTCTGGATATTTGCAGTACTGTCTGTACCAGAAAGGCATGGCAGAACTGGAGTGAAGGAAAAACGCATGTCCACAGATCACAAGCAGAAAAGTAGGTATTTTGAAACACTTTGATGGTAACAAAAATGTCTCTTCTCTAATGTCATGTTTTTTAAAGCTCAGTAGGCAGCAAAATGAAATGTTTTAGAGCTTTATCAAGTGCAGCAAAGTCATTGCTATTATACTTGCAATTTCATGACCTGGTAAACAGATACCTTTGGGGCTTAAGGGTCTAAGTGTCAGTGGTGTGCAAAAACGATGATTATGCTGCTTTCTGAAAGAGGAGCTTCTTCCTAGGAAATGTATCATACCTGAAGCAGCATCACTTGATATTTGCCCTTGTAGAGCGTGACCCTGCAGCCAGCATTTTTAGGGAGATCAAGAATAAAGAAAACTGGTGGGGCAGAGAATGTGGAGACACTGATGTATTTCAGTGTGGGCCACATGGAATATTTATTGTCTCTTCAGATACAGTGATTCAATACCATATGCCAGCATTGGATTCTTACCTTGGCCCAGTGTATAAACTTCCTCTTTTCCTCAAGACACCCAACACTGTTTCAGCCCAAGTTTGCCATTTATGGTGCATTTACAAGAAAGACTTCCAAGAACACCACTTTTAGTGGCTGTCGGGCCCTGAAACAATGGTATCTAAAAGACCATTAGAAAACCTGAATTTTCTTGGTGGGTGCATTAAACCACCTGCAACTCCTGTAGATCTGGTGTAGCTAATTTTATGAATTAATCAGAGATATGAGAGAAGTCTGGTTGTAGGAGAAGGGACATCCTGGCTGTCAGTTTTCATAGAAATCTTTCTGATTTCACCAGTGAATGGTAGCCTTATGCTATTGCTGCGTTTTATCTAATGTGTTATTGATGCTATTGCATTTGCTTTCAAACACAGTCATTAGAACATTTAATTTGCAGCAGCTGTAATTTATATTTGTAATTTTGTCTAAGATCAATAAAGGAAACTGAAGAGATTTATAGTCCTAGTTTCAACTAAGATAAATTGAAAGAGCCTTTATTTCCCTGAAAAGCTTTATTTAAAGAACATTTAAAAAGAATAGAATGAATTAGACATTTGCATGCAAGCATGAGTAAATAATCCCTTGTGTCTGGAAGAAATATTGGAAAGTGTAAACATGGTCAGTGTGTTCTTCTTTGAAATACAAATAACCTCCAAGGAAATGTTACCTTGGTATAGTATCTAGTGGGAGTCAAGTAACCATTTGGAAATGTTAGCAGCAGTTGACGAATATCCTTGAGATCTGTTGTATTAATACTTCAAAATAAGACTGCAGCTGCATGTTTTAACTATTGTCAGGATCAGTCTGAGAGTGAGACCCTGAAAGCACAGCTCTTTCTTATTTTACAGCAATCCTTCAGCACAGATTGCAGAAATGTGTTAATAATTTTTGAGAAGTCTGTATTCATTTACGAGATACTCATGTTCCAAGCACTGCCTCATGCATGGGGAAGAGGTGCCTCTCCCATAGAGCAATTAGCTAAGGGATTTTGCTGGGCCAAAGAGATGTGTGCACAGTCAGGCCAGCTCAGGGCTGTAGTACAATTTCAAGATGAGTCTCATGGAGAGAAGAAAGGAATTCCAAATAAGCAGCAGGACAGGATACTGAATCGGAGCCCAAAAGAGCTGAATGCTAGGGGCTGGGGGATATAACTGCAGCTGGCCCAGGACAGGGCAGAGTTCAGCAGCTTGTGGGTGTGCTCTGAAGCTTTTCTTACATGGTGTCCTGGGGGAAGGGAGTATATTCTTTCTCCACCCTCTGTTAATTTGATTTATGCCTAATCCATCTCCTTTTTGCCAGTAGACTGCTGATGTTGCTGTGCCAGGGCACATGTTACTGTACTCTGCAGTGTAGCCAGGCTTGACATTTCTGCTGATTTGGATAAAGATATGCTTCCTAATCACATAAAAATGGCTGCTCTCATATTGAAGAAAACTATAATTTGTAGTTCTCTGTGGCATGAGTGAGAAATTCCACAGTAAGACCTTGATCTCCCCCACTGGTAGTCATGGTTTTGGATAATTTTTTCAATACTGTGGTGTTTGACTTGGAGTTTTGCTAAACTGCTGCACCCTTTCTGGGTTTCATTCAGCTCCAGAGCCTGTGTTCTGAGCCCCCAGTTACCTCAGGGCTCCTGGATTTGCAATGTTCATGGACCCACATGAATGAGTTTGGTGTGTGGCATGCTGAAAGGAAAGGAATGGGAAGCCTGTTCTAGCTTGCACAGAGCTTGTCTTCCTCTGTCCTTCTGGAAAGATGCATGTCCACCGGACATTTCTATTTTGCAGGTGTTTATCCCTATGGGGAGCAGTCCAGAGTGGAAGATGGTGTTTCTGTTCTCTGCTATTCTTAGATTGCTAAATCAGGGGGGAAGGGGAAATATCCTCATTTTCTACACTTCTGCTTGTCGCCTCCCATGAAGTTTACAGAGAATGCAAGAATAGAACTCAACCACCTGCCAAAGACAACTAGATACTGTCCTGGAAAAGACATGCTTCTTCCACTTTGTTATTGTGCCTGGTTGTTTGTATTCAATTAATTTGTTATTAATAGTGCAGAGCTGCCATCTCTACAGTGCCTTATAAACAGCTATTTTCCTGTAAGCAGACAACCAGCACCCTGTGTCTAGTCATCTCAGGGGATGAATGTTGCCATTATGATCTACAACTTAATATGACCAATGTCTGAGCTGCAACAAATTGCTATAGGGGTCATGAGACTGTAAACCCCATCATTATTTCTATTCTTATAACTACTATTAAAAATAATTATATACATGTTAAGACAATTACTAAATATGACAAAAAAGGTTATGGTGGTAGGGCCAGAATGGAGACAAAGAAGTCTATGGATGAAGACAGGCCTTCTTCTGAGGACCTTCTCTTGCAAATGGGTAACACAGAAGCAAATGTCTCAAGGGAAAACTAAAATTGAGAGGCACAGAGACATGCTTAGCACCACTTGGTGAATTGACTAGAAGAACTGAATAGCAGTCTGTAATCCTGATCCATTGCTGGGCTCACATCATTTTCCTGTTGCTCTGAACAAAGCTATGGTGTGCTGAAGCCCTAGATGGTTTGTTTATTCTGTGCAATCAGTTCAACTTGTCACTTCACCTACACTTTCTATTACCCAGTGTTTTCCTTAGAAGCTTCTAGCAAAAGATGCAGGTGAAAGATTTCTTGAAAATGAATAGCTATTTGTGCCTGGTATTGGATTTCACCTGCCGCGGTTTTTGGAACAGAGAAATTTAGAAGGGACGATAGGTAACAGCTCTTTAAATGACTGGTAGGTTAGTCTGAGGGCTTGTCAATACTCTGTAATGGCCCTGCATCCTGTTGTCAGCCTGCAAGACTGCCTTCAAGCTTGCAGGGCTCCAGCCCACGTGGAGGCAGAATGGTCTGTACTTTTGTCATCACTAATGAGCCCGAGGGAGTCGATTTCCTTACAGAACTTTTTTTTGTATATCTCTGGTATCCATCTTCTTCTGCTGAATAAATACTGTGTGGGAGTGCAAGGATGGATGGCCAGCTTTTTAAGCTGCAATAAGGGAGATCTGCCAAGGAGATTTTGCTTCTACTAAGCATCAGCAGAGAAGCTTTTAACTCCCATTCCAGCACATTCAAAGCATCTGGAGTGTCTTCTCCACTACATTCCACCTCTGATTTTGGGGGCAGAGGGAAGATGATGACCAAGAAAAACACCCCCAAATTTGATACTTCCCTAAGATGTGCTGGGTTTTTCTGTTATCAGGGCTTTCAATGGTGGGTGGAATACATGGCTGAACAGAGCTTTTTGAGTCCACCCTTCAATTTGCTGAACACTAGTGTTTTGAGTCACAACTGCAGCCTGGAGGTTGGCAGCCTCCCTGCACCTTTCCAGTGGGGAGGGTGGGTCAGAGAAGAGAGGTACATCTCCATGTCTTGGGTCCCTGGGGTGAAAAAATGAAAGAAAGGGATGTTTGAGATCTGTGCCATTAATCCAGCATTTCAAGTTGCTAAATAATAGGCAGCATTGTGAAGCTTCTCCAGGGAGGAGGCTTCTGGTGGTAGCTCTCTCTGAGCCTCCCTGCTGTGAGTCATTGTGAACTCAAGTTCAGAGGAATTGGTACCAAGGAAAAAGCAGCGAGATAATAACCCTGAAAAATCAGAAGAAGGGGGGGAATAGAAAGATTTATACACTGAAAAGAGCAGAACTGCTTCAGCCTGAAAGCATTCTGTAAATGAACTCCTATGCTTCCCAGCTATATGCCTTTATCAAAGCCACCATCTTCTAAGGGTGGAGAGACATGCTTCAAGATTTAAGAACTTTCCATGTTGTACCACACAGCCTAAGCCAGTGCTTGGTATGCTGCCTATTTGCCACACAACTCATCAAGGCAACAGAAATGGGTTTAAATCTTATGCTTCCAATTATAAGGAACTGTACTTAGGACTGCCTCAGGAGAAGTGGCGTGCTGTGTTTTCCTTTCGCTAAGCGTGCAGGTCTCTAGTGTTAAGAACAATCGCATCTACTCAAGCATGTGCTACCTTTCTAAGAGCCATAGACAATGCCATGGTGTGTGGGATTTTTGTGATGTTTGATAGCTGCTGAGCCTTTTTTCTTGGAGATAAACATACATTGTGTTATTAAGAAGGACCCTTCAAGTTGCTGTTCTGATTTATTTTCCCTTCTACACTGTTGCATGCATTTATTGTTTGTTAAAGGCTGACAGCCCTGGAGACCTAAGCTCTTTATTTATCCACAGAAAGTCCTCTCTCTGTAGAACGGATGCCAAAGGCACTAATTGTCAATGACACTGTTGCACATTAAAAAAATATTCTTTCTCTATTTTCCAGCCAGAATAATTATGCCATGTGAAGGAGAACAACTGAAATGGAAGCTGATTTGGAAGATTTATCTGACAGAGGCAATAGGACTTCAGCTTGAGGATGTAGGCAAGCCCAAGTGAAGGTGAGGGAAAGAATGATGGTGCTGTCAGATGTGGTATTTTGTTTCATATGCCTTGCCTATGTTCTAAAGCCAAATGCTCTTTGCAGAGAAGTCTTGAGAACTGGACTGTGCAGTCAGAGGTGACCAATAACGTTTATTTTGTTTGTAGGACCCATATGCTAATGACAGCATCCTTGTGAGGCGAGCTCAGAGCAGTTTGAGATGAGAGCTCTGGGCATGCACACAGCTCCACATCAGGTGTCATCATCATCACAGTGTAGGACTCATATGTCAAAGAATATTGGGTTTTAGTAATCTCAATCAGTTTAAAATTATTTAATATATTCCAGCTGAGCTCCTTTAGCTCTCTGCTTTCCTCAGCTCTGTATGGTTTATTAATAGGAATACCTGGTACCTGCTAGTCCAGAGATAACTCATACCTTCTATTCTTAAACACTCAAACATGATGGTGATCCTATTGCTGGTATTTTGGGGACATAAAGAAGGAGTGGGAGGGAGGGAGATGATATTATGGAAAGATACTTTTCTAGCCTTATGTGTTGGTTTTAAATGCGATCGTAATATAACTTGCAAAATGCCTTCCAAAAGCAGGCTTCCTAGAAGCTACCAACTAGTTATCAACAGCTTATAAAGAGGAATATTGAAAGGCATTTTTCTTTACTCATTTTCTTCTGTAAAAAAAGAGATGATGCTAGGAGGGGAAACGGAATTTAACAAAAAGATGAATTTTGATCTTCTCTTTTGCATTCCTTTAACAAGCATTTAAGTAGTCAGCATCCTCCAGCCTTACTCATCTCTGAAATCCCAGAGAGCAGGAAGCTGCTATTTAATCTGAGGAAAGAGAGTAGCTTTGGCCTAGTGTTTATTCTGCTTTAGTGATCTACAGGAATAGCTACAGGGCATCTACTTGAGAAACGTGAAAAGCAGATTTATTTTAATTACATCAATTTATGTTCATTAAAAAGCCTCCTCAATAACTAACCCTGGTATTGAATTGTTTTGTATCTCTTCCTAATGCACTCAGACAATGTTTGTTTAATTTAATTGACAGTAAGAGTGAATTTATAGGACTGTAATTCACACTTCTGTGAAAAGAAAAAAAAACAACATGGAACTATATTATTTGCTGCAAAAATGAAGTAAGGAAATTCATGAGAGCAAACTGTATATTCAATTTTAATAGTTTCCCTCCTCAGGGTCTCTTAATGGGGTTTCTTTTGCAGTTACTCCAGGGCATTTGAAAATGCCTGTTGTGAGAACTTGCCAAACAACACTGAAATAAATCCAAATGTTAGAGGAGTTTTTAACAGTGTGACTTGCTATCTTCCTTCTCTTTGATATCACTTTTTCTGGAGTGAAAAGCACTGAGCTTCCAAAAGGTCCCCATTCTCTCCCTCTTTTAAAATCAGAACCTTTGTTTCACTACTTCAGCACAGGTTGTGCTTTTTGGAATGAATAAACAGACCACTTATGGTTCCTGAAAAGCCTATCTGGATCACAAGTAGGAAGCTGTTGATAATTCTTACCTAGCCTTTCTGTGCTTGGGTTTATGGAAAATAAAGTCTTCAAATAACTTGTGGAAAGATTCTGTGCCCAAATGACACAGGAAGACTGGTTTTGTCAGGTCCTGCCTTCTCAGGGTGTCTGGTGCCTCTGAGAAGCTTTTAAGGCTGAAATCAATGCTACCACTTTTCACTAAAGGGCATCATCTGTTATGGCTCTTTTGCTGGTGGACACTCATGAGCCAAGAGGCAACTGTTTTCTGCCCACTTGCTGTAGAGAAGCAGCCACACTCACCTTTTGGTGAGTTCATCCCAAGGTGCAGGTCACAGGCATGGAACTGGCAGTAGGTCAAGTGAGACACCTTCCTGCTGTCTCCTTGTGGGACACACAGGCCCTGCCACAACTTCCAGTGGTGGAAAATTCCCCTCAAACCATCATCTACAAAAGCTCAGTGAGCAAGGGACAACTATGTGTAACCTTTGACTTGTTTCTCTTAAATATTCCCAAATTATAAGATAATTTTTGGAAGTCTGATCTTTACAAAGAGTGAGGAACCAACCGCAAAAAGGTCTTAGCAGTTGGTGGACTTTCATGAGGGAAGGTGGGAGCAGAAGGTGCTTCTACAGTGCAGTGAATTAAGGAGTAAAGTGGGATCTGACCACATGACCTACCTGCTCCAGGGGAAACTGTCTGGGTTTAAGTTCTGGATTTTTAAGAAATTTCTCTGTTGCAAGCTGAGTATAACATCGTTGAGATGATAAGATTTCTTCCTGTGTTACAATAAAAAAAGGTGAGCATGATGTTAAGAATTAATCAATGCAGTTTATTTGTCTAGACGTTCACCCTTCAGTACAGAAATCAAAGGCACAGATGAACTTTGGCCTCACTGTGCAAAGCTTTTACAATTCAGTGATTATTATCAGATCTCAATAACTTCCAGTAATGTGCAAGTAGCATCAACAACAGCTATCACACAATTTCACTGGGCTTTCAGATAAGTATCTAGAAGTGGAACCAGGTTTTAGAGATATAAAGAACGCAATTACCATTTAAATGTCTCTGCACAGGGAACAGGAAGATGAATTTCTGTAGGTCTATTTTCATGATTTTTCACAAGTTAGGAGAGATATGCAAAAAGCTGGCAACAATACACTAGAAATAAATTAAAGGCTACTGATAGCTAATTAAAGGAGAACATCTAGATAGCAGAATTATTGGAAAATCAAAATCTCTTGTATTTTAAAATAATGCTGTACTTTTGATTGAGTTTCCAAAAAGAAAGGGAAGAATTTTTTATATTGTAGACTTTTGTTTCTTAATGAAGTTTAACCCAGCATTTTCAAAGCAGAACTGTGTCTCAGAAGTCCAGAGAATAGAAAGAAGTATCCTTTCCTTCCCCTTTGAGCTATATTTATTGTTATAACACTCATGAGTGTATTTATTGTTACCTGTGAATTCCTGTATTCTAATACACAGCTATAGTGTTTTATAGCTTAATTTCCGTCTCATTTACTGTTTCCTGACAGGGCCTTTAGAGCTGGGCCAATAGAAAATGAACTCAGTTTCTAAATGGTGTGACTATGTGACTACTTCATTTAGATCCAGTTTAAGCAAAGAGGTATAAGCTGGCAAATCTAGCAGAGAGCTGGACTTATTCTAGGGAAAAGCAGTAGTGTTTTGGCAGAGCATCAGCAGGATATTTTGCTGCAAGTGGCTGGTGACCTTCTCTTTTCCTTTAAAACCTGAGCTGAGCATTTGTAGCTGTGCTACATCTGGAGGGTGGAGGGAAGGATGAGGTATTGTCCACAGACTGCACAGCAGTGTGCAGCATCGTGTCAAAATCAAGATGGACTTGATAAATCTAATTAGTATTATCTCCCTACAGCATGCTGCCAGGGATATTGCTAAGATGCTGTGTGGGTTGGGAAGGTGGCAAAACAGATGACAATCGGCAAGAAGAATAGAAACAAGCCCTTTAAAGGGCACGGTAAGCATTAGAGATATTGAGCATGTATTGTAGACTGGAGAAAAAGTATGGAAAATCCATGACTTTTAGATTTTGCTACAAATTAGTCTATTCACTAGGCAGAAAGTTTTAAAGTAGGCTCAGCCTTTTGAGGTATCATACTGATCTCTGCAAGCACAAATAAAGACGAGTGGTTGTGTGGTCACAGCCAGCCCATCACAACTCTGAGAGCTCACTGCGACAGGAACAGAGAGGTGGCAAATTTTAATGACCCATTAATGTCACTGGCCACATTTATATAAAAGCTAGGAACATTGATGCCTCCTGCAGCATATTCCTTAGCCATCTGGGGTTTTGTGCCAAAGGTCTTGAGATTGTTAGAGAGGTGTTGCATGGTATTTTCTGGTTTGTAGGGTGTGGGAAAAAGGAAGGATGCAAAATATATATGCTTCAGGAATTGAAGAATATTTTGCTGTGTTTGCATAAACTAGACTTGTCTAGGGGTAATATGAAGGCCATAAAAATCTTGCCATGGTAACCTTAAGTCTTAAAGCCTTGACAGCTCAATGAAGTGCTTTAATACCTTTATATTCAAAAAACTTCCATGATTTTAAAACAATCTTACTCCTTTTGTCTCTGTCTGAAGAGTTAGATTTGTGGTCACTTTGTTGGCATCTGTTCTAATGAGAAAAGTATAATTTAATGACATAAAATTAATTTTAGTTATCAGGAGACAGCAAAGATTATTTTTTCCTCTATTTTCCTCTTACTCAAAAGGATAGCACCAGGTTTCCTTTTACTAGTAATCATCACCTGTAATTTGAAGAGTGGTGTTTGTGTCTCTCAGCACCCTTTTCTTGCTGTTGTTTCTTCCTAAGCATCGATATTAAATGCTCAAGAAGAAAACTATTTCAACAACCTGTTTTCCAAAATAAAGTGGAAAAATAAGGCATTATTTTTTCACCCAATTATTGCTGATGACTCTTCAGAAGCATAGTTTCTTTAAAAAACACTGTATCCGAGATTTCCAGAAGTTTATTCCACTGCAGTTGCTTCCAGGGGTTAATTGACCTCCAGTTAGAGCCACAGAGAGTCCAGAATTACAAAGATATTTCTGGGAAGTTTTAAGGCCCTGGTTGCTCACCCACTCACACCTGCACTACTGCACAAATCACCCCAGAGTCCTCTGGTATAAAATGGGTCATGAGCCCACTGCCATGCCTTGGCTGTGTCAGCAAGCATCTTGTTTACAGTCTAACCACCAGGATGACTTGTGTGGGATGCTTTCTCCATGAAACGTCCTAACTCTGCAGAGATAACTCTGCCTGTGGGTTGTCATCCTGCCTTGACATTTTAAAGTGGTTTAGCTCTGCTGTCTCGCAGTGAATTCTTCTTTCTGCTGGTGTTGTTGATGAGCTGCTTTCTGCACAACACTGCGTGTCTATAGATTTTTTTAGGAGCTAGACTTAGTGATCAGTAACATCTCCCTAGCAGGGCTGACTGCCACTGGCTCTTGGTGTAGTTCACAGTTACCTGTGCTCTGCGGGTAGGAGCTTCCACAGCACTGCAAGACAGGGAGAGGCTAGCAAGAACCACAGACTTTGGTGTGACTTTGGGAAGTCCCTTGCCAGCCCTCCCCTTCCCCATCAGCTGGAAACAGAGATAATACCATCCTCCTGCCCTACAGAGGTTTTCCTACGAATGTCTCTTCCTTTCAGAAAGTATTTGAACTTAACTTAGTCTTATTAATGCAATTAATAAGAGAGACAAAAGCTGATGGGTGTTCTTTGAACAAATAAAATTATGTGTTTTGTTGATGCTGTGCACTTAGCAGTTCAGACAAGTCACTTGCATAGAATAAAAAGAGATGGTCTTATCTGCTTGCACCACAGCTAAAAAAAACCAGATGCTGGATATGCTCAGGAAACCTTTATTGGAAAAAAAAAGATATATAAGTACAGCATAAGTATACAGACTGTAATTTCTGTTGAATCTAAATAGACCTTTGAAACCCTTCCCATTACTAATATTGGGCATTTTAATCATGTCACAAATCAGCATTGCAGACCTTGAGGTTTTCCAGTGGGGTCCTTCCCTGTGGGGATCTCAGTGTCTTCTCTATCATCCTAACCTGTGGTTAATGACTGCAGTACAGCTGGTGGGAGCTGCAGCTGAGGTGCCAGAACTGCTCTGCTGTAGAAGTATGGATAGTGGGATCATGGCTGTATAGCTCACCATTAACTCTGCCTACATGCTTTTAAGATCTATCTGCTTAAATTGTGTTTGTGAATCAAGTTGATGGTGTTTATAGGGCAGTAGCTAAACAGCCACTCTCCAAAGCAGAAGCTGAAGGTAAGCATATGGTAATCTGTAAGTATAAATTTATTATGCATTTGGAAAGGGGCAGTAGTGTTATTAGACTGTTAGAAAGAGGAAGGGTTTTCTTCCAGAGACAAAGACCTTATTTTTTTTGAAGGAAGAGGACCAGAAGGAAAGGAGCAGGTCCTCCTGTTTCATATGTATTTCCTTATGGAAAGGGGAAGTGTTGGCATTCAACAAAAAAAATTAAAATCAGAATTTTATGTGAAACCCCAGTACCTTCTTCATTTTATTTATTTACTGAAAACAATAGCTATACATCAAAAAGACTTTTGGTAGAAATGTGTCTTCAGATATCCCATGGGAGACATGAGAGATACAAGTGATAAATTCTACAACTAACTGTTTTATTTTTTAACTTCATAGGGGGTTGTGCTTTAAAGAGAGCTTTAGCTACTGTTGAAACACAAAATATTTTCTTCTCTAAAAAAAAAAAAAGTGAAAAAATGCTAAGAAAACTCTTTCAAAATAAAAAATTACTTCTTTGTTACTGTTTCTGAGAACCCCTTTCATGTCTATGTTCTCTGGACATTTCAGCAGAGAATGAGACTGAAGAAGAGCAGTTTATGCTTGTGTCTTACATCACACACTGCTGTGCTGAAAATCATGTGTGGGTGAGGCTGGCCAGGTTCATCACTGGGCTAATGAGAGGAGAAAAGGGCCATGCAGCTCAGATAAATAAGCATGACAGAGAAAATTCTGACAGTTATGCCAAACTAATTTGAATTAGACATTTGATGTGTTCAAAGCTGGCCTTGATATCCCAGTGGGAACAGTTTTTCCCATTATATGTTCATTTAATAATTTTTTACTCTGTCAGGCAGAAATAACACAAAAATGGCTTTTTGACAGACTCATATGCTTGCTTTTGAACTCTCAGGGAATGCAGAGATCTAGTCAGACAAAAAAAAACAGAAGAAAAGTAACACCAAACTGTGACTCTTATTCCTTGCTTACTTTATTATTTAGGTATGGGTTTGTGTGGAAAAGGTCAATTTTGGAAAAATTATTCCAAATCCTTACTCAAATTGCAATCCATAATAAGCACAATTTATAAAATGAGGGGCAAATCTTCACATGATGCAAGGGATTTGCTGTGCTGGACATGTGGAGGTTCTGTCTCAGGTAGGTGCAAGTGTAATCTGTGAGGAAGGTCAGCAGAGAGGAGGCAAAGTATGCTTTTAATTTACACACTTATGTAGCTTGTGGCAGGTGTTGAAACTGTGCCAGTTTCACCTGATGAATGGAAAACACAAAAGATATGGGAAGATGTCTGGCTTTATCACTTTTAAGTCATGCACTTGAAAATGATACAATGTGAAGTGCAGAGACTTAATGTAGAGAATTTTATACTTCAGCAAGAATGCTCCTACCCCTGCTGATTAGCTGACATTCGTGGTCAATTATTTCCCAAAGGCTATGTCAGTTTTGTAATTAGGCTCTCATTGCTGCCTTCCTGCTCATGCTTCACCCCCTACAGATTTGCAGTGTGGAGCTTTCCATTGTGGGTGTGATGTTTGACACACATTGACCAGAAGTAACTGGAGTAAAGGAATAACTGGGGTTAGTCCAAGTGTGTTTGTTTAGCATTGAGGATTTTTGAATCAAGCTTCCACTTCAGTGCTTCTTCAGGGTAGTGAAGTGTTCATTAGATGAATGGGAATATGTATATTTGCAATAAGACCTTTGTCACCTTGGGATAAAGCATGACTGTGCTGCCTAGGGACACAACAGGAGTGGCCTTATGCCTCCCAGCTCTCCTGTTGTGCTGAGAGCACTCACAGGGAGGAGTGAGAAGTGCTGGCCAAGAAAAGCTTTTCTCATCCTTCAACATTTTCATAATTTCAAATGTTTTCCTGATAGCAAATGACTTGTGTGGAGTGAAACCTTGCTTTCCAGTGCCACACAACAGAAATGTGTCAGAAGTTCTTAAGTGTAGGGTGCCTGGCACTGCAGTGCTCCTCTCTGACATGGGAGTCAGCAGCAGCGATGTAACTTGGATTTCATCAAGATGACTTTTCCCTGTGGTTGCCCTTGCAATGTTGTTTCCTGCCACAGTCCCTTTCTCAGTATCTTCTTCAGTGAAAGTATGAACAGTGACTCTTTGTCCAGGGTATTTCTTATTCTGCCCTAGTATGACTCTTTCCCCTAGCTAAGGTGTGCCGTTCACCCACAGTGGGAGACCTGTGCTTTGTAATCCTCAGTGGCACATATTGGACTTCACTGTTCAATAGCAGAGACAGGGTCTTAAATGCAGTATCTGACAATGCTACCTTGGTGAAGTTCATAATAAACAGGAAAAAAGGGAAATAGTGAATGATTTCTATTGTTTCCATACTACAGCAGATTTTCAGAAAGACTCATAACAGGTTTCCTTTCTTTTTCAAATGGTTTCTCAAGTTATGGCAAAAATATGAGTATGTAGAGATAAATTATTGGAACATTTTTTTTCTGCATTTGC
This sequence comes from Galbula dea, assembly GCA_013399015.1. Taxonomy (NCBI): domain Eukaryota; kingdom Metazoa; phylum Chordata; class Aves; order Piciformes; family Galbulidae; genus Galbula; species Galbula dea. Next base: position 4,522,706 of record VWZX01003966.1, read on the forward strand.
ATGCATAACATATATATATAAATGCATATAAGAGTATTTGTGCACATTCATGCAAATATAGATGTATGTGCTTGTGTGGATATAGACACACATGTATATTTGTGTGTACACCAAAGAAAATAGTTTTCCATAGCCTTTCTTTTGTTTAACAATAATACTAAAATACTCACATTCAACAATCTAAATTCTCAAATGTGTTGAAGAAAGGTAGATTTTAAGGGTGTTAAATGAACCATTTAGCACAGAGGGCCTCTCACCTTCAGTGGCACACTCAAAATGAAATCCAGTGTTCAGACACAATAATAAAAAGAAGCAAAACAATATTACCTGTTTAAAGAGAATATAAAAATCCAATTAAGTTCTGAATTTTAATTTGCTTGCAAGTATGGGTTTGCTGCTCTGTGAAAAGAATGAAAATGGAAATGACATTTCTGTGTGTTATCTACATAATCCAGAGGCTAGAATATCCTGTCATGCTTATTTTGTCTAGTGATGATAAAACTAAACAGTTTTAAATGAATTTCCTGTAAATGGGCAAATAATCAAAAATGAACATCTTTATATTCTGATCTTTCAGTAATTTATTTATAAATGCTGTTATGAAGAGATTAGCCTTTACGAAGGAGAATGAATTTTGCCTGGCACCTGACAGCAGTGAGGGGTGGTAGGTAGTGCATGAAGTGCTGTGGGTGGGAGAGAGCCAGAGGGGGCACTCACTTCTGAACTGTGAGTTCAGCAAACGGCAGGAAGGGAAGCTCTGCAATCAGGAGGTCCAAGTTGGACCAGCCATTGATATGCAGACACAGACCATTGTGCCCAAGTGTCACTATCATCCCCTAACCCCTCTTTTCCCTAAGTGCAGTGGATCAGTCATGGCTGTTAGCTAAGTCGTGTGTTTTACATAAATGCGTGACACATATTGAAGGGTGGTAGAATGGAAAGGTAATGACCTGTGTCTGCAGGAGAGAGCCAGCATGGTAGGAGGCTGTACAAGTGTATTTGCTCCTATTCCAGCCATGGCTAGGGCAGTAATCACAGTGTAGTCAACTACTTCCCATTGCCACTGACTAATCTCATATTTCCTTCTTTCCTTAGTTTACTTTATTTTGATTAAACATCATAGAAAAACATCCATACCTGGACTGTAAGTAGTCAAATCAGCAACTAAATTTGTAATTACATAAGGCTGTCACCTACCAGCCTTTCCTAGCAAAAAAAATGTCCTAGGGATGAAGCAATAGCAAAATGTTCCTCAATCCCATGGTAAATATGCAGCCTGGTGTTGTCCAGCCATACTACACACTGTATCCATGCTCCTGCCCTCCAAAGAGCATTGCCTTTTCCAAAGTATATCAGCACAACTTCAGATACTGAGAGCTCAGAGGAGCAAGGCAGGCTTGGTTCTTTATTTGGGTATTAAATGCATTGTTAGGGAAAGAGTATTTGACCAAACTGGTAATGGGGCAGAACAAATTACGCCTATGCAAGTGGCACTTGCAGAGGAGTAGACAGTATATCCAGGCTGGTGCAAGTTAGGTTACCCTCAAACAGTAACTTTTTGTATGGTTTATAAAAGCAATTTAAAAGAGGCAAAAGGCAGAATGTCCAAACCCTCATGATTTTAACAGACCTTCATGCCTAGCGGTGGGATTAAGGACTCAAATAAAGGAGTCTGTTGGGTATTGAGCAAGACTGGAAATTCTTGTTGTCTGATTTTTTAAATACCAGCCTCTGTAATGCTTGGTGAGTGCCCAGCTGGATACTCTGAAGAGTATCCAACCTTCTAATGTCTGGGAAATCTGCTCCTTCTGAAACAGTCAGGGAGACTGTTTGCACAATCTCCAGGTTTTGATATTAGAGCCAGAAGATATTATTAAATTCATTTGACCTAAACAGGGCTATAAAACTCCCAGATCCACCCATTGATAGGAAGCAGCTTTATCTGTTTTCCCATGTTTTTCCTAGCTATATGTACTGCTCCTGGCTCTGTTCACTACCTTGCAGCACTACATCAGGAATAGGAACAGCATTACCTGAACCCAGATTCTTCTGCGCTTCACAACGTTGTGCATCGTGTTCTGTGTTTCCCCAAGTTCAGAAAGGTGGCAACTTCTATGGCTCTTCACATCCTGTAAAGTAATTAAAGGACAAACAGGTAAGTTTTAGAGGGAAGTGAAAACTAACTTTGTCTTTATTTTCCTGTATTCAGAATTGCTTTCTTATTTGTATTGTCACTACCATGGTCCTGTAGTGTGTCTGTTCTTCAAGGTCATGTTGCCTGTGAATATGAAAAGAATGAATTTTAAGTGTTTGCAGAGATATAATACAAAACACTTTGCAAATGACAAAGCTAACAGTGTATAATTTTAACCTTGTTTCATTTAAAGCCTTGAAAAAAAAATCTCAGGGCTTCTCAGTTTCTCACAGGCAATTTGTTATGCAGGAAACATCATCCTCAGCGTCTTATATGAAGCCACCAGGTGTTGTTCAGCCCTTTCATATTAACCTTCTTCATGCCTTTTCAGAGATGGCCCAGTGTCTGTCTCAAGGCAGCATGAGAAAATTAACCACATATGTTTATAAGCATACTATAAATCTATTTTCATATTCATAAAAACAAAGGTCAGAAAAGTCTGAAAAGCTGTGGTGATGCAGATATAATTTCTCTCAATACCTCAGTGCTTTTGTTTCCTGCACACACTCTTGTCCCTAAGAGCGATGTGTGGCAGCAAGTCTGAACTGGAGTGGTCAGTAAGAAAAGCCACTTTGCAAGCACTTCCCTGCTGTTTGTGATGCTGGAATTGAAGGACTTGATGGTGCCCTTGTTTTAAGAGCCAAACACTAAATTCAATCAGCAAAGATGAAGTGGTTCCAGTGCGTTCTGATAGTGCTAAAAAAAAAAATCATTGCCTATGAGTTATTTATGTTTGAATATTGAATCCCAAAAGGGTGGTAGCTATTTTTTGTAATTCTGTGGAGATGGAGTAAATGGTTATGAATAGCACAGTGGTAGAACAGGATTGATTACTGAGCTGCATTCTATTAAACCCACCTCAGTTTGCCAAAAGGTCTTGCAACAGGACTTTGTCTATGTACCCTGTTACATTTAAGTCCTAACTCAAATACTGCAAAGGAAGGAGGAGATCTGGAAGGATTTCAGAAGAGCTGTTCACTGCATATTGCCTCACATGCTGTTTTCACTACAGAGACTGCAAGTCCCTCTCTATTGTTTGTGACACTGTTTGTACAAATGACATCTCATCCTGAGCACTTGCTCTGTAATCTTAATGGTCCTTTCCAAGAAAGAGTTCTAATAGTTCATTGAAATTGCATTTAGTCTGCAGGCCCCCTGGAGCTATTATGAATGCAATTAATGTCTGCAGATCAGGACAAAAATGCGAAGGACTCTGCGCTGTATTGACTTAATATATCATAATGGCTCTATCTGGGCCTGGACAGGCTATTATTCATCCACAGTGCTGCTTTTGGCATGACTTGGGGTTCTGCAAGAAGGACAGGCTTGCAATGTGCCTGCTAGAACAAAAAACAGGAGATTGACCCCAGCTAAGAGTACTGGAAGCTGTGGCTCCATTTCTCTGTCAGCCTTTGCAGGCAAGGGGTTTAAAAAGCCATATGGGAGTTCGGTGGGCAAAACCAGCTTGTAGTGCAGTGCTGTCTCTGTTCATTTACTGGTCCTTCTTGACTCCTGGATCCCCACCACTGCCTGCATGGGCAGAGATTTCTGTTGCTTGTTCATATATTTACAGATGCCATGGAGAAGGCAAAGACCTACTGGCATTTCAGCCTTCCTGCTGATATGGGCCCAAGCTAGTTGTCCAGTATGTCTCTATAACAAGCACCTCCAGAGTGCTTTATTCTGACCCTAGACCCTGGAAACCTGCAGCTGAGATGTACATTTCGATGCTGATGGAGGAGCCATTTCACTGTCAAGGGTTTTGATTTCATGCTGGGCAGTAAACACAGGGCACTTCACCAACTGGGATTATTTTCAACCTGGGAAGCCTGATTTCAATCACATTATTTTCCTGATTTTACACAAGGAATGCTCAAGCAAATAGATAAGTAAATCTATGTTTTATTTTACAGAATCTCCCAAGTGCCTGAGGGTGTTTCAGGTCCAGTGGCTGAAATTAAACTGAAATTAAGCACTGTTGAAATGCAGAGTAGGCAGGGAACATCTTCCCTTCTGAACTCTGGGCAGTGCAACTGGCTGCGCAAGCGGAAATCCTTTTAAATGTCAGAGAAATCATGTGCTTTGAAATCTCCATCATCTCTTACCTGTTCTTTTAAAGAGTCTATCTGTTCATCCAGCTCTGGAGTTCCTGTGTCACAGTACATCCTCCCAGCTTCTGAGTTCTGGTTTGGGGTCTTTTGTGCTTGTTTATTGTTGGTTTTGTGGGGTGGGGGTTTGTGGTTTTTGTTTGTGGGGGGTTTTGTTGGTTTTGTGTTGTTGTTCTTTGTTTGCTTTCTTAAATGAAACTGGGGTTAGATTTATGTAAACTGCAATGTGTTCATGTGTACAGTAACGAGAAATAAGAGAGGTTCATCCAGAGAATTGTCTTTTACAAATGACCTGTCTCTAAGCACAGCATTGCTTTTGATATGAAAATATAGAGGTAACTTAAAAATTGATACAGCTGCACTTCAAAGAAAAATGAAGTCTTTAGTACTCTTCAGATTTGCACCAATTCAAGACTAACTGCTATAAACATCTGTTTATATGGAAATAGTTTGTGATTAGAGAAGAAAACTTTTCCACATGAGAATACTTTTTATGCCTCTTCAATATATTTTCAGTTTAATTGCACTATTCTGCTATTTAGGTAGAACTTCTGGAACTTATTTCAAAAGTCACATAACTTCCCAATTCTGATATACCTAAAAATACATTTGTAACATTCAGCTTAACCATGTGCAACTTCAACCATAACATTAAGCTCATCTGTCTCAGAGCTCAGCGTGTCTCCAGGTGAGTTCAAGCTTGATACTGCTTTGTCTTCTGAGGAGAACCCTTATTTTTCCTTACCAAATGCAGACTAAGGAAGGCAGGCTTCACACAGAACTTGTGATCAGAAATGGATGTGTCAGCTGTTATCTCCAAACTTGCATGGTTGTAATCACAACTGCTTGTATGTGCCAGAAGTAATTGGAATATTTACAGCTTTTCAGTGCATCCAGAAGGAAACAACTGCAAGTGAAACACAAGCATACAGTCACAAACACAAAGAGATGAGAAAGCACAAGCATGTGCACAGACATGCACGTTCATGCTCCTAGGTAAACAGAATGCCAACAGGAACAAGCAGAAAGTGTCTCTGTGAGTAGAAAACATTCCTAAAGGGGCAGAGTATAAACCCATATAGAAGCAGAGGACAAGGCAAGTATCTCAATAGCAGATGTCAGGGTAGCAGATTTCCTTTGCATAGCTGAGGGCAACTATGTAAAGGTGAGCCCACTCAAACAGTTCTGGGCTCGGAGGAAGCTGTGCTTACCCTGTGTGCATTACATTCTTTTTCACTGAAGGATAAAGTTAGGAAAAGGGTTTGTGTTGATGGAGAAACACTCCAAAGTATTTGTGAAGCCTAATAGGAACAAGCAACTCAGAAACACTACTATGTTCAATTAAATTGATGTTGCAAGCTGGATGAATGGGTCTAAATGGAGACAAAATTTGCCTTCTGAGGATATGATATCAGATGTGGTGGTGGTGAGCTCTAGGTTTTGGGACTCCCTCCCACCACCCTTTCTGGGAGTTCACATATCCCTGCCTCTTATTCCTGAAATTGCACTACCAAGTGCATCATCTCCTGGCCTGACCAAGTCATATTTCTTCATGAGTGCAGTAAATACCTGCATTTATTCTGTCTGTGCAGATAGTCTGAATTGCTTAGTTTTACTCCTCCTAGGTTTTCTTTGTCTGTATGCTTCTTGGGAAATCAATGCTCAAAGGAACAACCTGTGTATCTCTGACTGACTTGCAGTTCCAGCTGAACAGCACTAGGCTTCTAGCAGAAGGATTGAAAGAACAAAGAAAAAGGTTCTTTTAATTTTCCTGGAGGGATAGTTCATTTTTCAAACAGAGACAATTAGAGAAGCACAAAGCACTATGCCAATATCTTAGTCACTCTCAAAAATAAAATTAAGTCTTTCTCAGTAGGAAAATAACTGTCAAGGCTGTGTACATTTGCATCCAGTAGCAATTCTACAGCTAATTTTGTAGTAATTGATATGCTGCTATATTGCTTTATTATAAAAGTTAAAGCATTGAACACTTAGGTCCAGGCCAGACTTGGCCTAACTCCAAAGTGATTATTTGCCACGTATGTAACAGGCTGAGCAGTACACAACAATAATCAGAGCTGGCACAGAGCTTACATGTTGATGTCCACTGGTGGCCTGAATACAATTCAGAGTATTATGTCCAAGAAATGCAAACTTATACAGGACTGCTTAATGAAAGCAAAAACTGACTTGGACAATATGAAACCATATATCAGATTAGAAAAGAAGCTGCCACTCCATCAAAGGAAGCCATTAAGTAACTGATAAATGACTGTTTCTATGAGTAGGATTTCAGGATGCTAAATTCAAACCAGTGTCTCTTTTTTTTTGAGTAATGCTGATAAATATTATGTATGAAAGTGACTGTGAGAGTAACTTTGTGGAAAAGGTGCCTAATGGGTTATTTATCTGTTAGGACATGTCTAGGTAGGCTTCATTCAGAAACATGTGACAACTTCTTTTTAAAGGCAGAACTACACCATCAGCTGGGGTGTAGTTTTAATTATTTTAATTGTCTGTCCTAATATATGTCCACTGAACTTTGCTCTTGCTGTACTGCAAGAAGACAGTACAGTTATGGCCACAGCTCCAGGAATCACTGTCTCTAAAATGAGAGAACAAGAGTACTACTGGCATGACCCCAAAAAATTTACAGATACCAAAGATGCAGGAGGAGAATAGAAGTGTGTTTGCTGTTCTGGATAAACTCTATTCAGATATATTTAAGCCAATGGCTAATTATTATAATGACTCTTTCATGTATGGAAATTGCCTGCCCTGCATTGATGTTCCTGAACTGGTGCTCCTGGGTATTGCTGCTGTAGCAGCTGGTCAGAACATACCTTGTATGTGCACTGCTCCTTTAGTGGTCATTTATTGGTGGGCTCTGTACCTGTTAACTGGCTGTGCAGTGCAATCTGTGTCTGTAGTATTTGCTCTGTCTGCTTATGGCTCCTACAAGGCAACTCACTTGTTTATTCCTGCTTGTACTACTGGGAATGAGGACTAATTGCTATCAAAGGATCTTTTTACTCTTCTACAGCACATCAGCTGGACATCCCAGCCTTCATTACCTACTGAAACCACCTGCTGATGATCTAATCCTTTTATGTTAACAAGATGGCTTCATTGCCACACTCCTACTGCAATTACTGTGACAAGCTTGGTATGTTTAATCTTGGGATCTTCAGCACTGGGTCACTTGCTGAAATCTTTTCTCATGTAAGCAAAAAGTGAATGAGAGTGAGGTATTTTCCTTGCAGGACAGAGAAAGACACAGGAAAGCAGATGTGTGCTTTGGGCACAGGAGGCTGCTTGGCTCCAGCTGTGCTTGGTGGAGGGGGTTTGCCAGGTGCCACTCAAAGCACTTCCACTTGGTTCCTCCTCTGAACCAGCCACGGGAGGAAGCTGTTTCTCACCCTAGACTTCAGGTGAGGCTTCTATGTCCTAAAGCCCTTGGGAACATTCTTTATGATCTCTGGCTTCAGCAACAGGGACTTCATAGATAAAAAACCTACAGCCCTGGAGCCATCCCTAAAAACTGGTACAGCATAAGGATGGCCCATAGTGTTTTGTTTCATTTGGTATGTGCTCTTCACCTATTCACACAGTTTCCTTTTGACTTAGCAGCTCCTCTTCAGCTTTCTGCAGCAAGCAGGTGTTTCTTCATATTTCCAGTCTGTGAACTTAAAGAAATTCTAAAATAATTTGTCATTTTATAAATAAGTTATACCACAAATCTGTCACTATGCAGGCAGTGAGCAGAGAAATACACTGACACTGAGAGCAGAATAAAGGCCATCTGAAGCAATTACATTCCCAGGTATTAGGCAAACACAATTATTTAAATTGGTAGTCAAAACCAGTTGATAAACTAGATAATTTAAAAAGATTGACCTGAAAGCTGATTTTAAATTATTCTGTAACGTGCACATAACTCATATAATTGCTCTCTCATGACCCAGCCTCCATTAAAAGGCAATTTCACCTAGGAAAAAAATTATACATGCAGCACACAGTGATTAAAATAAATACATATTCTCTCAAATGCTGGAAATTATGTGAAGAACTGTATTAAAAAGTGGGAATGAATTAGCCCTGCATTGCAAACTGCAGTGTGGTCTGTCATTTTAATAAATCACACTCGAGGGGCATTGAAGTAGAAAGTATGGCAATGCATTAAACCACAGAAATATTAGATGACCTATCATATGTAGATATATAAAAATCAAGCTGGAAAATGACTGAAAAAGATCATGGAATCATAGCTCCAGAGATAACAGCTGCTGCAGAGACATTGCATTTACACTGAACTAGACAGAAAAGAGACAAGAAGAGCAAGAATTGCAACATAAGCAGATTAAAAGCTTGATTTCCAAAAATATTTAGTGTATCTTGATGAAGGAGATGGAAACTTTGGAGGAGTCTCAGAGGCCTTTTCTAACCTGCTGAGGTCACCTGCATCTGACACAAAGCTGAAAAGCAAACGTGGAGACCTGAGGCCAAATTCATGTCCTCAGCACAGGGAAGGCTGGTGGATGTGTGACCGCCCGACTGAGCTGGACATAGCTGATAACACCAGTAATTGCTGGAGAAAAAAAGGCTGCTCTTTGGCTTGCTTTGCAGTTGGCATCCCCTCTGCTTCTGTGGCAGTGTGGCATGTGAATGGCTCACAGATAGAGTTTCTTTGTGCAAAAGAAAATCTCATAGTGCCTCTGTTCTGAGATGTTGATTCTGAGTTAGCTTTTAAGGATTTAATGCTCAGCTGAAATAAAGAAACTAACTGTTGAGATAGTGCAACTACAACAGTTTCTACTCAGTTCTCCTGATCTTCTCTGTCACAGTTGATGCTCTCAGCACCTATGGCCAAATGCATGCATTGGCAAAAACAGCATTGAATAACAAGCAAATACATTTTGACCTATGGCTATCCATACATATACAATTCAGAGAAACTGGTTGAAGAGTTGGATAACACCAAAAGACATTTTTTGAAGATAATCTTGTAAGAGTCCAGTTTTAATAATGTGCAGCTCTGCTGGTCTTATTGCAGAAACATGAGAGCACCTGCTTTCAACTTGAAGTGTTCTCCTCCACACATAGTACTCTGAACCTGTCACTCCTCAGGAGGCTCCTTCTCAGGCAGTCTGCATTTTAAATCAAGCAGTTATGACAGTTTTTGCTGCAAAGGGGACAAATTAGTGAAAGCAGCATCTATAAGAATTTGGTTATAACTGCTAAACAGTTCCTAAGAAAGAAATAACTGGCTCAGAGTTTTGCAGTGACCATCCATAAAGAAAAGAAAGTCATGCAGGACTAAGACAGTTCACTAGTTTTGGTACCTAAAGTAATGAGTTACAAGATGGGACAGCCTGAGATCATTAATCTTAGATTTATTGGCAAGTTTGAAAGCCCTGGGTGGATTTTCTGTAGAAATTCAGCTGAGAGTGCACTATGCTCCAGTGTCTGTAATATTGTTGAAGCCCTATGCAATTTTGGATATGTTTGTTTTCCCATGATGTCTTTGAGACAGAGTAGTGTGGTTAGTCCCATATTTGTGGATTAGTTGTTGAAGTTCAGAGGTAACTATGCTGAATTATGGCTTGAAGCCAATTTTTCTTGTTATTACCTGCTTGTCCTTTCTTTCCTCTCTGTAGATTCCTGGCCTTGCAGAGTGGACACTGCTAATTTCCTGTTGCTGGTTTTTCACTTGAGTTTGGGCACAGTCTGAGACTTATCAAGGAGCAGTAGAATGGAGTGGTTGGGAAGGAGCTATTTTACTAATCTGCTTTCAGAGTCCAATTTTCACATCTGAGTCTTATGATAGCAGATCAAAGTCCCTCGTTAGGGTACTGAATCCAATATTTAATATACTTAACGCTTACTTTACATACTCACAAGATAGTCTGATTTCAGTGTGAAACAACATCCAAACTCACTTGGATTGACACTTAATGAAGTGACAGAAAGAGTGTTTTTAAGACCTCATTTTCTATGCTGTTACATGGTGGTGGAGCTACTGACTTCAGTAGTTATCCTGTCATGCAACCAGCCTGCCAAAAGAAGGATCAGTCTCCTATGCTTTATATAAGGGCATAAAGGAGTAGCCTTATGAATGCATGTCTTTCAAAAACTATCTTATGATATTCTACACTATCATCTTTAAAACATCCTGGACTTGGGGAATGTCAAAACTTAGGATATGTGTGCACACTATTATTCCTTAAGTTGTATTGGAACTGATTAACCTATCAGTCTCTATTATTCAGCTACTGGAAATGAGACACATGCTTCTCTTGGGGATTTACCTGGAGTGAGATCAAAAGGAAACTATTTTCTCCCTTCCCTACATGAAGGTTCAAAATTTGTTTTGACTAGTGGTGTTAAAAATAAATAAATATATTAAGTGACCTGAATAACTTGAGACATTCCCTTGTGATTAAGGTAGGAAGTGTTTGAAACATGAAAAGTTACACCCGTGTTCAAATGAGAGAGGTCCTAGTTAATTATTCAGAGCAGCTGAAAGCTCATAAAAAATTTAATCAAGATTTATTTCTCCATGATTGTGCAGGCACCACAAAGTGCAGGAATAGAGGTTTTCTCTGTGTTAAATGAAACTCTTGAGGTTTTGCCTACCAGTGGTAACTCAGTGGGGCCAATGCATCCTTTTCTCCCATCTCCCTTCTTCCCCAAGCACCTACAGAAAATTGCCTTTTGATGATGCACATTAACAAGGTGCAATTAAATAGCATACCCAGGCAAATAAATAGCTTTATAACATTTCAGGTTCTGCTGGGGGGGAAAACCTTGCCTTGGCCCACAGCAGACTGTAGCTGGGGCTGTTCGAGAGTACAACCAGTTCTCTTGGTAGACAATGTCAAACACAAGTCAGCCTGCAGCAAAGCCCCACTCCTTCCCCATCTCTGGGGTGGTTTGGCTAAGAGCCCTGGATGTGGCAGATGTTGAGGAAGGGAATGCAGGAAACACCTTCCCAGTACCCTGTAGAGCAGATAGTGCCCAAATTCCCTCCCCTTGTAGCACTGGAAGGAATGTTAACATTCTTAGTGAAGGTGAGAAGAGAATCTTACAGGCCCAGAGTAAGACCCGAAGGTGAGGCTAGTTCCTTGGTTATCTATCCATCAGACTAAGATAGGTGCTGCACTGAGTGGCAACTATCTCTCACTCCATTTTTCTTCTTGGGACTGTATTTTTTTGGTTTCTTCCACTAACCTTCAATTCCCAGACCGATGGAGTCAGAGCTTTGCAGCACACAGACTATTTAAAATTCCCCAGTGTCTGAAGCTTCCCTGGCCAGAAGCTGCAGGACCAGCTCTGCAGCCATGCCTCTTGCTGCTGGTGAGCAGCAGGTACTGACAAACCTTGAGTCTGCACTGCCTTAAATAACCAGTGCTGCAAATTAGGAGCTGTTTTTAAGTAATTTAGTTCAGATCTCAACAATTTTGTGCACGCTACCTCAGAGTTAGGGCTGGGCTATTGCTCTTTTCTTTTGAAGTCCATTACATTTGTGATTTTCTTTGATCATTGCTGTGGCAATGATGATTGCTGTGACTGAAATGTTTTTTCTCATAGGTTTGTATGCACACAGGCATAAGAAGACTGAGAGCTTCAGTAAAGGTAAAACATCTGACCTTATCTTGCCTTGGTTAGGATTAAAGTAACATTAAATAGGTCAAAAATTATGTTCTAAGTACCTTGAGGGACTAATGAGGACAGAGCAGTATTATTCTGCTGCTTTTATCAATACACTCAATACATTAAATGGCTGTGAAGGAGCTTTGTCATAAGCTTAGTGAGGGTGCAGGGATCTAAAAATGCCAGACAATGCCTCAGGATTCCTAAAGCATCATCTTCTTTCACTGAGTTTCCAGTGATAGCACTTGATATATCTCAAAATGAACAAAATGTCCTGAAAAAGAAAAAACCAAAATCCATTATTTTCCCACTATTTCTGAGAAGAAAGGTCACAGAAAGTGGAAGCTGAGTTTCCTAGAGTAGCCCTGGTCTTGTTGCTTTCTTCCCTATTCCTGGAGCTTCCCCAGACTGCTCTATGCAGTGAGGCACAAAAGAGAAAGAAACAACTCTGCCCTATGTTCATTTGCTGGTTCAGGTGATTTCTTAGTCCACAGTCTCTATAGTTCTCCCAAAAGTCATTCAAAGTTTAGAGTTGAACAAGCAGGGGAACAATACTAGGATAATACAGAAGGTGCTGAAGAACGAAATAATGACATTTCTTAATTTCTGTTATATCATCAGGACATGGTGCACCAGCTCCCAAACCCCACTTGTGATCATCCTCCCTGAAAAAAGCTAGAAGGGAACAAACAGGATGGAAAGCAGAAAACAAGGGAAGCTCTGGAAGGAAGGAATGGTCCACACAAGGTAAGCTGAATAAATATCCAACCCTTTTCCTACTAGGCTTTCAAATCATGAGTGATACTTAGAACATAAACAAGGAACAGTAATTTATCCTTTTTCATAGTATATGAAAGACTTTTTATACTGAAAAGATTTTTTGTGAGTAGCTAAAATAAACCCCCAAAATCAAGCTGAATATTTTAATGCTTTGTAAGTGGTAACTAGGGAAAGAAACTCTACAAGGCTTGCATTTTCATTTGAAGTATTACTGTATGTTTTGATTCATTTGGCTCAGTTCATGATATAATGGAGCATAACTGATGTAACTTGGCTTGATGTGTCTCCTTGTTACACATACTGGAACAATATCTGCAGAAACAGTTGAAATTACACATTTTTTTCAGCCATCTATTTTAAGGATCAGTAACTTCAAACAAGCAGAGCACTTAGGCATATTTTAAAGGCTTATTTCCTGCAGTCACACATGGGTCATGGCTTAATCTCCATCAGAAAGCACACACTTTGGGATCCTGATTAAAGGTGGGGGCAGTGAATGGAGGACATAGAAAGAAAAAGAAAATTATCATAGTTTTCAAAGAGAGCCCAGAGATCTTGCACCCAACTAAGTAAATCTTGGATGCTAAGTTAGCAGAGACCTGATTTTTTATTTTTTTTTTTTTCTGAAGGAGGGGCCCCAAGAGCCATAACAACATTGTTGATTCAAAATACCTGTTAGGAGAATTTATGTCACTGCTCACCACTCTGTGTCAATGTGGACACACAAAGGAGAAACTTTGGAAGATTCAGCTCTCCTGGTGGGACAGCTTAGTGGAAGGAGCAGCTAAAGCTAGTATTTCTTACTGCATTTCTTAGTATTTTGTCATAAGATTTTTGACAGGAAAGCAGGCCTATGAATTATTTTTTGAGTGAGAAGGAGTAGGGTGCCTTTGCTTGGCCATATGTGCAGCTTCTGTCAGATGAGATGGTGTGGTGAAAGGATCTTGGTGTTTTACTTGAGAGAGGTAGATATACAACAGCTTTCCCCAGCAGATAACTGGATTCTGGGACACTTTGAATAAGCTGAGCAAACAATCACTTGTGAATAAATGACTTGGGAAGAAAAATGCTTAATGTATTTGTTAACACATACCACATGTTTTACTGCAACTTCTTATTAACAGAAGGCTTGTAAAAGTCCACAGCTACGTTCAAGAATTCCACAGTCAAAAACATTTTCTGCATATACTTTATACACTCACCATTTAACAGAATACTCAAAGAGTGGATATTTTAAATCAATTACACCCATTCCTTCAAGGTCTGTGAGTATACAGTGGAATTGTGGTTATTCCTTTCAATCACATCTAGATGAAGTGTCAAACATCCAAATTTCCTAGAGTAATTTTAGCATCTTGGATATTTGATATTTGAAAAGCTTTTCATAATTTGAGAAATGAGGAAGGGAATTTCCTATGCAACTGTTTCCTTTATTTTCACACATTATTGAAATGCCACTCTTTCTGGAGTGTAGTATTTTTGAAAAGACACTATTATTACAAATTACTATGTGTCTTGTTTTTAAGAATTCTTTCAAATGTCCTGAGACAGGAGCTCATGCTTGTCGTTGGAAGTGCTCCACTTGCACCTTTCTGTTTAAAGGTTTTGCCAACTGATGTGGTTTATGGAAGCCTCCAGGCTGCTCTCATTTGTGCTAGCAGAATGACCTTGAACTGATCAGGCAAAAAATGAAGGAAACACAGATCATGCCAGTATTCACCTTTGTTTCCATCCTTTATACTCCAGTCACTCTCTATTATCTCTGCACAGACTACTCCAGACATTGGTTATAGTTGTTCTCCCCATTCATATTTTTACCTGATGCCTGATGATGTCCTGGGCAACACTCAGGGCTTTCAGCCACACAGGCATAGGCTCTGGCTAATTGGCTCTGGTTCAGATATATGAAATGTGGCAGGCAGAGGCAGGATTTTAAGGTCTATTTAATCAGCCTAGTAATTCAAACTTTGATTTGAGCTTGAGTTGTTTATGTACAAGAAAGGATTCTGCTTCTGGAGGGATTCTGGTCTCGCTGCACCCTGTGTATATCGTTGTACCTACCTGTGTACAGCATGAGAGATGCTACAGCCAATGTCCTGAGCAACAGCAGTAATAACTGCATGAAAAAGATAATTTTTTCCCAGTGTTGTAAAAATAAGAGAGGATTTTAAGAGATATTTCAGCTGTCTTGCAGGACAGTGATGAGTAACCAAGCAGTTACAATGGCCATGAGGTAGGAACAGAAACACCCTTGCTGTGTTGTGGTGAGAGCCATTGGCTTCATATGCATTTCTGCATGTGCTGAGCTCCATGTTGCTTTGGCTGCTCTTCCAACACTACCCAAAGCATTTAATGACTGGTGCAAGTTTTTGTGACTATGGCACAGGTATTTCTACTGCAGATCCTGTAGGAAATGCTCAAGATCTTTTCTCTCAGAGCATCACTGTCTGGTTTGCCTAAGTTAGGCAGTGTGAGAAGCTGTGTACGAGACTGGGTACTGTTATTGCTATATTCACTGAACTCTAGCATGATATGGTGACTGAGTCTTGCCTCACTGGGCAGCTGGTAATTGTCAAGGGTGTTTTCAAGCCTTCTGTAAGTGGAGAAAAAGCCAAAAAGGCCTGGCTGTGCTTTTTGTGTAACTGATCTGTAAACTCCAAATTCAAATATTTTTAAGCTCAGATTTAATCTTACTACTGTGAAAAGCCTGTTTCTCCCTACCCGTTACTCTCAGAAGCACTTCTGCAGATGAAAACCAACCTTCCATCCTGCAGCCTCCCACAGACATATGCACACACATTATGTCCCATGTTTAATTGCCTTTCAAAACTGTCTTATCTTGGCATGAACTTGTCATTGGTTTATCTCTGCTCAGGATAAATGCATACCTAATCTTATTACTGGATGCACTCAGAGCAAGCAATCTCGTTAATAGCCACCCTTAAGGGATTTTTATCCATGGATCAATTTCATAATTGTAACACAGCTACATACTATATAAGCATCTCCCTTCAATGGCACAGCTGTTCTCATGCTGTTCAGTCTTGCACATCTCATGGAAAAAAAAAATCCCAAAAGAAAGAATGTATTTTTAAACCAGAGATCCTTCTTGGAAGCTTGTTAGGTTTTCAGATCACACCAGGGGCTTACAAGCTTGATTTGTCAGGTTCATGATTGTTACTGGAAATGTGAGTTCTATCATTTTTAGCCTGGATAGTCACTAAGAATAGTTTTCTCTAGTCCTAGTGGCAATACATTGAATTCTGTATGCTCTTTGTTGTAGCATATAGAACTCTAAAATGGGAAAACCCTGACTTGTTAGCTACCCATCATTTTCAAATGCAGCAGGACCTATATAGCTTCTCAGAATTGAATCATGTTCATTTATTCACTGACTGCAAAATACCTGAGTAAGAGTGTAATAGCTTAAAGGCTTCCTAATCAACTTTATTTCATCATTAAATAATTATGCTTTGTGTATCTGAACTACACTTTTGTCACATCTTATATAGAGGATAGTTAGTGAATATGAGTCATTACTGAGGCTGAGTGAACCATTCACAATCAAACCTGGACCAAGTAAAACTGCTTAGCTCTCAGTGAGCCAGGTTTGCAACAAACTTCAATTCAATTACATCCAAGCCCCAGCAATATAAAATATATGTTTACTGCACAGACCCAAGCCACAGCAAGCATTACTCAGTTTGGAGTTTGGTGGATTTCCCCCTCCCCCTCTGTCAGATTCATTATACCTCTGATCAAAAGGGATTACTTTTCCTTCTCCCTCCTGCTCTGTAGGCATACAGTGAGGACAGGCATCACTGAGGCTCTTGGAACACATGCAGGAGAAATTAGTAAGCAAGTATTTTACAGTTTTACCTATTTGTAGCTGCAAGCTACCCAATTGCACACAAGGTTTTTCACAATGGCACCACTGGGCATTGATTGCCAGCTAGAAAAAATGGGAGAGAAATTACTGTTATAATTCAAAAAGTGAATAGCAGTATTAGTGATAAAGATGAAGTGTACATTTAGTGTGTTTGATTATCAACAGATCTCAAATCACTCCAAAACATCAAATAGCCCCGTCAGCTGCCCATAGTCACTTTACCCAGGGCTGCCAACAGCAAAATATTCTGTCTCTGCCAGTGTGAAGGGAAATAAGCTGCAGTGAAAACAGAGACATTCATGGATGTTTGTTCTCACTGCAGTTACTGTGGGGCTTAGCCACTGCAGGCAGTTCTCCCAAAGAACAGAAATTTGGAGGCAGGCAGGTGTGAAGCAGGGGACACCTCTGCTCAGATGGGGAAACCAAAGCCTGGAGCGTGTCAAGTCATCTGAGGCTGTTTAGATCACTCTGTCATTGGAGAGCTCTCCTGCAGCATTACAAGCACTGCTGGGGCCAAGGATGGGAAAATAAAAGGGCTTGTATTAGTAATAAGACACCCAGTATGAATTGTGATGGCAATTCACCATCAGACCTACTTCCTTAGGGACACGATGGGTTACCTGCAGCTTGCAGTCTTCAAATCAAATCTTTCCAAAACACAAGCCACATTTCAAGTCAAATATCTAACTAAAGCATGCAGGAAAGATGGAAGAGTTGGGAAGGTGACTGATTGATAGGGAGATTTCTTTGGAGCCTGCCATTCAATTGCTTCATTTATTTTTCATTAAGCATGACATTATGTTTATAATTGTATTAGACAACTGTGTGAGAGATAGTAGCTCATAAGCCAGACTAAATTAAAACACTTATTAATTATTTTTTTTCCTCATTTTTAATGAAACTGTGCTCCCAAATTCAAAGCTCTAGTGAAGGCAGAATATTTTAATTCATAAAAATATCACCCTGATGAGCTTTGTGTAACTGAGAGAATAGGAGTAGATGTTATTTAATGCAAACACTCTATCATCCAAGAATGCATTTTGCATTGTCTACATCTCCATGCTCCAAAATGGACAAGAGAAAAAATAAAACTCCTGAGGGTTTGTGCAGCAGGGAAATGATGCAGCAGCCTCGACAACAGGGGTGGCCATGCAGGGCACAGGGAAACCAGTGATGAGGAGGTGAAAAATAGGAGTTTAAAAAAGAGGAATAAACCCCCACCTGAAACAGAAAAGAATATGCACCCAGGGGAGGTGTGAGAAATGAGCAGGAAGCTGCACATGCTGAGGCAGAGGGCAGGTATCTCCTGACAGCCTGAATGTGTGCTTTGATGCTGGTAGGGAGTGTCAAGCCTCTTGTGACACCTCCCTGCTTCACTGTGGCTTCAGCCAGCACAGTCAGAGCTTGTGATGAAGTATTGCAGTGCCCACAGTGACATAAATAGCCAGCCAGCAGCCAACCCTTCTTGCTGGGATCTGACCTCATCCTCAAACTCCTGCATGATGGAAAGCAAGTGATGGCTCAGAGCAAAATGAGACCTTCTCTGTAGTTTGCTCATACACAGAAATCAGAGCTGAGCAGGTTTTTTTAATCTAAAAATCTATCATCAGGACTGTGGGTTCCTATTATATTTTCTACTTCTTCCAGTAATATTAATACATATGCAAAACCCACTTGGACTTCAAAAGGACATACTGACCTGGTGTAAGAGGTGCAGGATATTTCCTGAGGTGTTGCAGACATAGACAGCAGTCATGAAAAAAGCACAAATCTTTAAGCCAGTTGCTGTGGTGCACGAAAAGTTCTTCAGTTCACCTTCACATATTTTTCTATTACTTTCCAGCTCTCACACATATTCTGCTAATGATTAAGGACCTCAAGCACTTTAAAACAAAGCTTTTCACCTTTAGATACTTTTTCAGTCTGTGTGAGAAGAACAAGTTTCTTGCTGGCATTTATCATACAATGTGCTCTCTGGCACCTCAACCAAAAATATTTTGAAATACATTCCTTTTCATCTCAGAGCTTTGTGAATGCCAGGCAACCCACTTTTTCATTTATTTTTAAAGGCTGATTTTTTTTGGCATCTCCTTTTCTAGTTTTGTTTCCTGTGTGTGAAGCTGAGCACATGGTTTCATTCACTGAAACACTTGATTGCAGAATTAGACAAATATTTTGACTTTGCCCCTGGCTTTGGTGGTTGCTGTACCTCTGAACACTCCATTCACCTCTAATTACATGTCCATCGAAATCATGCAGAGAGGGAACAGTGTAAGTCATTAGCTCTCCTAAATGAATGTGCAGCTGAGTAGCTAACAAAGGGATTAACACTTGACAGTAAAAGCATTGCATGCTGGAGGAGAGGGTCATTGGGGTGACTGCCTATTACACAGAAATAATTGCTGCCCAGTGCTGAGAGAAACTGCTGTCCACAGCCTGTGTTTACTGCAAAGATGCATTTTTCTCTCAACTCTTACCCCTCTGCTTTATCTGCCTTTGCACAAAAAAAAGAGCCATCAGTGGGCAAGGGATAGAGGAGAGCTGAGAGCTCAGGAAGAGAGAACCAGTATGGACTGGCTGGGAAGTGTGAAAATGGGTTATGGAAATGCAAGATGATCTGAAACCCAAGAACATTCAGTAAGAGCTTTCCTGTTGAACAGGGGGCTTCCACCCCTCAACAAAACCTGTGCCTTTTAAGTTTTAAAAGCCCTGCTCTGCTTAATCCTCCATTGCCATAGTATGGAATGTGGTTTTTATACAAATGTTTGGTTGTTTAGAGGTTGGGGTTTGGGGGTTTTGTTGTTGGGCTTTTTGTGGGTGGGTTGTTTTTTTTAATCTTTAATAAGGAGAATATAAAGACAGTACAAATATTTGTCTCCCTCCCCTACCTAGCCTTTTCTTATTTAAAATCACTTTATGATTCAGGACAATCTACACTACAATGAACCTTTCATAGCTTAAACTGTCCCTAGACAGTTAATATTTTGCCTTTTTGAGAATGCAGTTCTTGTTCATGCTGATCAGCAGCTCTTTTAATTCTATGGCCACCAAGAATAAGTGCCTACAGAGCATTTCAAAATGTAGTAACAATTACTAGATGCAACAGGAGGCTGAGTTAGGAGATTGTGGTCATTGCTGTCACTGTGGTGCTGTAGGTGAATTACTGAATTGTGCTTGCTGAAAACATGCTACTACATTAGCATGCTGCAATATGGAATATCCTGTTCAGCAGTTAGACTCATCTTACAGTTAGGAAAGATTTTTGGGTAAGACTTCCTGGTGGAATAAATACTCATCATTCTGTTGAAGTCATTGCAGCTGTAATGATTCAAATGGGCTTGAAGCAGAGACAAGGACGAAGTAATGGCTAAAGAGGTTGGGGAGCATTTAGCACATTCTGGAGTTGAGCAGAGAGGACTTAATGTTGGACTTCTGAGCAGGATTCATTTTTCTTTTGTGCTCTACCTTGAACTAGTTGCAATGTAAAACTTGTGTCCCAATGCATGGCTGAAGTAATTCCCAGCCAGGATCACACAGAGGATTCACTGGTGAGCAGGGTCTGGGGCTGGCTTGTGTTTGGTTGGTTTAACCTTGTCAACAATACACCGTGGAAAAACTTTTGACCAGTTTTGGAAAAAAATGTGCAATTTCATAGCAAGATAGCTCAGTCAAAGTAATTTAAGTGGACTATACATAGATAAGCTTTGACATCTTTAGCCCAATTTAAAGATAATGGATTTTCGTGCAGGTATTTTAACTTATCAGCCACTGAGATTAAAATACCATAACAATGCATAACTGAGGCTGAGAAAAGACACAATAACAGTAAGTTGGTATTGTACAATGTGAAAAGGATGTTTATATTCAAATATCACATGCACAGTTGAGCATGAATTCATATTGGGTTAACTTGAACTTCAAACATATATTTATTAGATATAGGTGGAAACGATTATTTTTCAGTAGAGGAGTACTAACCATGAAGATTTTCATTTGGTGAAATATATGACTTCCAAAAACCCAAACATGGCTAATATTTTCAAAGGCTTGTTGAACAACAACATCTGAACACAGGCAATGATACTTAGTCATCTCTGATATTATTAATCTCTATTTTGGCCTTTTTTTTTTCTAGATCATTAGGGGCATGTTAGCTTTGCCATGACATGCTCTGTAGTGATTTGTAATGACTGAAGCTGAAGACATGAATCCATGTTTTCCTTACTGACATTTTACTCTTTCATTCCAGTGTATTGGCAGGACAGATGAGGTGCATGCAGGGACCTGGGACCCAGGATTGATAAACCTGTTCACAGCCACCACCTCCTCAGAGGAGATGGCCACTGGCCCAGCTGAACAACTCACCTTTATGCAGATAGGAGCTCTTCCTAACCACCACAGTGGAGGGACTTATGAGCAAAGGCTGGAGGAAAGGCCACAGATAAAGTGATTGTGGGAATAAAAGGAAATTTCTGCATGAGCCAATGGACATCCTACAGACCATCTTCCATTAGCTATGGAATATTCCTTCTTCT
The DNA here is from genome assembly GCA_013399015.1 of Galbula dea. NCBI lineage: Eukaryota > Metazoa > Chordata > Aves > Piciformes > Galbulidae > Galbula > Galbula dea. The sequence continues at coordinate 4,543,865 of VWZX01003966.1, forward strand.
TGTCTGATAAAGTGACAGCTGGTTAGTATATCTGCCTGATTATTTAGTTCTCTGCATCACTTGGAGAAATATAATCTCCCTAATTGGTACACAGATTTTTTTTTCCAGTATGGTTAAAACATCAGATTCTGTGCCAAGATTCCTTCCTGGTTGTTTTTGCTATCAGCTTCAGAAATCATGCAAAAGGAGTCTACTTCTGTGTTTATTTGTTCAGAGTTACCATATTTGCAGCCTTAGAAACAGTATTTAGGTCTACATAAGAAGGAAATAAAGTGCCTTGATTAATTTTCTGCATCACTGAAATGGAGCTTCAGTCAAAAGGGGAAGGCAGATGTTGTGGATGGTGAAGAGAGCCATCCTAGAACAAGCACTATTTGAGAGGAAAAGGTAAAATGAGGCAGTAGATGAGTTGAAAATGCTAATGATAAGAGAGTTCTGGATGAGATAAGCAAATCTCCTTAAAATCTCAAATAAATCTGAAGTTCTCTTGCTATGTTTTCACCCCATCCTGAGCCCATCATGCAATTTTGTTTCTGAGAACAGCCCTAAGTCTATTTTGATGCTTCAGGCAATAACAGTTCTGGATGAAAAGATTCTTCCTTGTCCTTATTTGTTAAAGCTCTAAAAGTCATTTACTGAAGATGAGAGGGTGGTCAGTGCCTTCTCAATGGCATAGATTTTCCTTAGTGTAAACAGACCTGATCTGTTTGGTCCAGAGTGGTTTTTAAAGTCTAGATAGTAATCATTTCCTCAAAGATATCTGTGTCTTTCAGAGCTGGACATACAAATCCATCACTTGGCTGGAAAAGCTCTTGGTCAGGAGCATGCTTCCAGAAGGAAGACTTGGAGATTGAGTAATGATGCAAGAATGCAGGAGGTAAAATAAGCAAGGCTGTGTTTTGTTGCTGTGGTGGTTTTATTTGTTTGGGGTTTTGTTTGATTTGGTTGGTTGGGTTTTTTTCCTTTTTTTAATTCTTTTTGCTCTAAGCAGTTGTATTAAAGCATTGGTGCTGCTGATAGGATTGGTATTTCTCAAGAAATTGTATTTGCAGTGTTAGACTTTCTCATGCTCTGACTATGTTAAATTCCTCAGGAGGCTTTTATCCCAGTATATCTAAACAGCTCAGCAACATTCATTAGGTATCATGACACCCCAGTTACTGCCCAAGAGAGATTGCCATGCCCACTTCACAGAAAGCAGTCATCCTGAAATACATTTAGATGGTGAGAAAGGAACAGAAAGGGCTGCTTCCAGGAGAGCAATAGGCATTACACAGTAGCTGAGAAAAATTTCCTGTTCATAAGGATAAAAATGATAGTGGTGAATTTGTAGAGCTTTGAATGAAAAAAAAGTAGACAGGATAATAGTCTTCTAATTCTGAAAAATCTGCAAGAAGGTGCTTCTGAAATATTGTCCTGGTCACCAAAGGAGCAAGAAAAGTGCCTGGCTCCACATGCAGCAGAAGTTTAAATTAGAGATTTGGAAAAGCTTCCTAATGAAGGATACTTAATCAGTGAACCTGGCTGCTAAGGGAAGCTGTAAAATCAAGGTTATAAAGGACCAATTAGACTAACACCTGTGTGGAACAGGCACAGCAGGATTCTGCTTCCATGCAGTGAAAATGGACACAAAGCCTATGCCCATATACTATCAGACTATGGTACTATTTTTTTTTTACCCCCCTAAAACCCTTCTCAGGTCCCAAGGGTTTATTTTTGCTACAAACACATAGAAATCCCTAGACTGTATTCAGGTCTTCCAAGCTCAGCTGGGAGAGCTTTCAGTCTGTCTCACTTTTGTAGTGCTAGCCTGCCTGGAAAAAAAAATATTGTGAGCCTAAATTATGTGAGATCATAGTCCTCTCATGAGGAAGTCATGCAGATTAAAATTATTTTCATTTTTCTGGGCAGAGCAGCATTCCCTAGGGAAAAAGATGTCCTCTTCACTCTGTTGAGCTGGTACCTCAGCTGACATCAGTTAGGGAAGACTCTGCCCCAAACCCAGGTGGTAAAGGATCTTTGAGGAGAGGTGATATGTCCCTACATTCCTCAGTGAGGTATGCAAAGGTTCTGCTGGTTTCACATAGACACTGAGAATGCATTAGTTTTGCATGGTTCCTTGATCTGACTGGTGCAGTTTCCTGGTGCATTTGTTTGAGAAGTGTGGACGTGATTTCACAACTCTGGATTTCCTTCTGAAAGGCAGGATCCTCCATGCCAAAGCCAGTGCTGCTTCCTAATGTTCTCAAGCCTTGAATTTAGTCTTATTCATGAGTTGCAAGAATGATATCCAGCATTGTAAGTTAGCAGTATCCCCCAAATAAGATGATAAACAGCTGTGTTGGCTCTAGAGTAGCCTAACTTTACGCTTCTGAGCATGATGAATTATTGTTTAAGGAGATATATTCATAATTCTGCTCCTTCCAAGCAGGTGCTTGATATTTTGAGATCCTGCTGTATCAGCACTATGTATATTTGGCACAGAAGCTGCATGAATATTATTAATTCTTTATTTAATTGGGTCTTGTGAAGAAATCCTGTAAATCATAGTGATCCCATCAAGCAAATCAGCCAATTGATATGGTGAAGTATTCAATAACATAACTTGGGTTTTGCCCCTAAAGGTTAGATAAAACTTCATTACTTAATTAATAAGAAAAAAATGATAATAAAGTGAGGTCTCTGATGTTGTTCAGTTTATCTGAAAATAACATTCAGCCCTAATTCTTAGCACAGAAATCAGGCAATAGGAGAAATTACTTTTAAATACACACCAAATGTCCCTGAGCCAGCACTCAGCTAAAGAAAAATATGTGTTTAGCTTTCATCAAGACCACAATGCCACCATTTATTCAGGTTGCATCCTAAGCTTTCCTGCTTCTTTATATCTTTCTTGAACAGTTTCTCTGTCCCAGGTGCTTTGGCAGAAAATATCACAGCACAATTTGCTGTGCAGTAGTTGGTGAAACTCCATTTTTGTTTGTGAAAGTTAGGTGGCATTATATGCTGGGATGTGTGTTACTATTGTTCCAACTTACTGGGGCTGCAAAAATCCTGATGTTCTCTACTTTTCCTGAATGAGAGTCAGAGAGTTCTATCCATAAAGAAGCAACTCTGAAGCAACATTAAGGAACCTAGGGCACAATACATAGAAGAGAAACAGTGTACACAAGTGTGAGCTTTACCTAATAAATAAGGGTAAAATATACATAGCAATGCAAGCAAAAGATTTTTATCTATGTTCTTTAAGCAAGTTTGAATCTGTACATGACTAAAGCTGCTTTCATTATTAGTGTATTGAGTCCTCTGCAGCACTAGATTACAATGAAGTGCTATTTGCACCTATTTTATCTATAGTACATCTATTACATCAAATCAGACAAGAGGTAGGAGAGACTTGTACTAGATGAATGCAGTTCATTGTTTAGCTGTATCTGGCAAACTGAATAAAAGGAGCAGGGGTTGATTTTGGCACCTAACCTGCTTTGGCATCTTTTACCTGCAAAGTGCTTGTCGTGGGAGAGAATAGTTTGCTGCAAGGAACAAGGGACTGGCCAGTGAGCCTTGTGAAACACCTACTGAAACTCATGAGTGACTGCATTTTCTTGACAGGCTGCTTCAAGTGCTCTCTAGAGTTATTTGATCTGGCTCTTCAAACCCTATTCACACTGCTTCACTTTACTGCTCTTACTGTGGAATGCATCACAGGTTATTTTATCTGGGTGAGAGCTGAGTACACGGGTTTGAGTCCATGCAGTGCATCCACAAATAGTCAGACTGTTATACAATGTCCCTGGCCTTGCTTATCAGCATGAAAGGGGTTGGGACTGGCCTTCTTGATAGGCCAAGGTGATCCAGAAACATTGTACCTCAGGCAATTGCAGGGCCCAGCATGCAATGGGCAAGATGTGCACTTGCTTGTCACAGGTCAGGGAAAGGTCTCATTTGAGATTTTTTTTGCAGATCTGTGTTGAGAAGCCTCTTCGAGTGGATTGTCCAGGTATGGGAAGGAATGGTACTTGTGACAACATTTGAACATGACAACTGTGTTGCACAGCACAATAGCAATGCTAAAGAAAAGCCACTCATGCTAGCAGCTCCTGTGAAAACAACAGAGCAAAGGATGATCTTCACTCCATCTGATGAAGTAAGTACTTGTTACTGCCCTAGTTTTTATCCTCTGCTGCACATGAAAGCCAGTGACAAGTTACAGTTGTGTCTTTCAGAAATATCTATTTTGATCTTGTTCAGCAGTGAAGTGCACCCCATATCCATAAATCTGCAGCAGTTCCAGGGTGGGGAAAAAAAAAAAGAAGCAGTTATGGAAGATCAAAAGGAAGCTGGCAAAGGCATCAACAGGGGAAATGGTGTCTGCTGCTGGTTTCCAGTTCGCTCAGGGAAGCAGGAGCTGGGCAGCACAGTCTTAAGAAATGAACATATTTACATTAATATAGATGGTTTATTGCTTTGCTGTAAAATGATCCAAGTCAAAAATTGGCCCACAGCTCACTGTGGTGGAGCAGGAACAGTGTCATATTTACCAAAGAGTTCATTGCAAGTATCAGTAACTAGAGAATTTGTTAATTGTGCATACAACCCTTTGAGCAGGCCAGATTTCATGAACATGGGTTAAGGAGGCATGAAATGTATTGGAAAGTCACTGTGGTCAAATGCAATTTTCAGGTTTTTCTACTACACAAAGAAAAAAAAATAGGTTGCCCACCAGAAAAGTATCTGAGCCCTACTGTAATAGAAGTCAAGAAGTCAATGGTGTAAGCTAATGAGATGTAAGAATACTTTCATGTACTAACCCATACCTGTACAAGGTTTCCAGTTCCTTTCAGGAGGACTAGTTGCACAGCTCTGTACCAGTAAGTCTATGAGCATCCAGGTTCCTGCTAAAATAAGATTACATGTTTATTAGACTATCCAGAAGCTGCTACATTGCAAAAAACTGTGTTACCATGCACTGAAGATAGGTCCTTGGGAAATTGTTCAATAGAAATATGTAGGAGACCAATTTCCTCAGAAACAGCAAATCTCCCAAGCACTGCAGTTTAGGTGACGATTCAGCTCTCAGGGTAGAATCCATTTAACTTGGGATTTGGAAAGGCCACTGCTGGAAGTTAGGGAGCAGCAGATTTGTGTGTCACTGGATTATAATGTGGAGGCTATTTTGCAAATAACCTCTTCTCTGAAAGTGCTGACTGTAAGATGCTTTAGGAATATTGACGTTTTGCCACAAATACAGAAAGCTAACAGTCAACTCCCATTGTCAGATGACTTAACAACACATTTCACTTGTGTAAATGAAACAATCCTCTACCCTCATAACATTTTTCAGTTATCATGCTACTCTGCAGCAAGGAGAATGGTATTGATCCAGGCCTATGTTTCATTTACAAACTGTATTTATATAAGGTCTCTTATTGAGAGCTTTTCTGAGGAGAAAACAGAGGATGAGATACTCTTGAACACTAAGCAGTCTGTCTCATCTCAAAAAAACCATGTCCTTTGAAGAAAACTAAAATGTTCAAAATATTTTAAGCACAAGGAAAACCAAGCAGCTGGGTCTATGAACTGCTCTGGAGCCAGCTATTTCATATTGCTGTCATAATAATAGGGGCTAAACCAAGGGGCAATCTCCCTTAAGAAAAACAAAAACAGATCATGGGAGGTAACTCCTGCTCTGAAGAGTTTTGTGTTTTATGCATGGGGAACTGGCTAGAGAGAGGCTGAGTTTTGTTTCCCTGTGAATCACAGAGATCCATGCTGGTTCTGGGGACTGACTCAATATTTCTATTGTCTCTATTCAGCCCTGCCAGCTTTTCTTTAAAAGGTAGGTCCAACAATGATGGTAGAGATGTAATGATGGTATAGACTCCATACTGTTGCTTTGGTAACCTTTCCAGTGCCAGAAGCATTTCTCCTGACTTTGCCTCTTTGAAGGTAATAGACCTACCACCAGGCAGTGCAGTATACCTGGGACACAGTCCTCTTGATTCTCTTTTTAGCCTTGCTCCCTTGTGCAGCCACTTCTATTGGTATTGGATAGAAAAAACTGGCTATAAGCAGGGACAATGCTGTTGCAGTTGAAATTAAAGGAGGAAAAAAAAAAATGTTTCATGGCTGGAAGCAGTGCTGAGAAACCTGAATTCTTTATATTTGGATGTATGCAGTTATCAATAGGCAATCTGGGCTCTTTAACAGCTTAGAGATGTTTTATTGTCATTCTATATATCGCCGAATTTTAAAATCACAATTTCATTTGTTGCAGCACTTACTGCATTCTGTTTTCCCCTTTTTTCTGAGGTTTAGAAAGTTAGGGGTTTTTTATCCTGAAACTAGACAAAATCTACCCAGAAGGCCAAAGCCATTCCTGGTATTTTAGATACATATGCAAAAAATATCAGCTAATTAGTGCTAAATTCAAATGCAAAAGCACTATCCGTTATTTTAGGCTATATCTACAGACCAGTTACTTCCTTTACTGTTTCTGAAGAAGTATCAGCCACTGCATGCTGTTAGTACCACTAAGAATACTCAAAAAGCTGTCACAAAAAGATATCTTGATAAAGCAAGACGACCTTTAAAGTTGAAGCTGTGGAAGAAAACAAAATAAGAAATGTTTTCAAAATGCACACAAATAGCTCTACAATGAATGGAAAATTGATTAATCTCACATTCTTAGTTTTATTAAAATATTGATAAAATTAAAGTAAGTATTCTTCTAAAACAGTGGGATTTCATACCATGCTGGCTACATCATTCATTTTTGAATGAATGTCTATATTTTCCATTTGTAAAGCAATGATGACTTTTTTATGCATGCTTCTCATTTTTCCACACATACGGTAGAGCTAGGACAAAAATTTTCCCAGCAGGAATTGATTCCTAACCAGTCACTGTAAACCACATGGGCTGCCTGCCTGACTATGACTTTACCATTTAAAAGGTTTCCAGTAGCAAACAACAGCTGGGTCATTCTTAATGCTCCTGAGTGAGTAATCTTGTTTGGTACAAAATATCAGAATTCAAAAGGAGCCATCCCCTCTCTCAAGGTTTCTATGTACAGATCTCATGCAGAGAAATTGTGAAAAATTCAGGAATACCTGCTAGCAGCAATTGTGTTTTGTTGTCTTCAGGTTATGGTCCTGATTTTACAACCTACAAGTGGACTCAAAGCATTTGAGACAGGGTCAAATTATTGCTCTATTTTTGCACACTGCCTTACAAAATGAATTCCTAATCCCTGATTCTGACTGGATAGGTCATCTGCCCTAAATATAACAAATAATATTAAAATTCAGGCTTTGCTGATGTGGAAAAGACATGAGAGGCTGTGAGGATGAGCAAAGCTGAGGGGGGGGGTGTGTGTGTGTGTGACCTTTTCCAGTAATCCCAATTTGGATCTATTGATTAAATCTGTTCTCTTTGAACAGATACATTACCACAAAACCCAAAAACCAGTCAGAAAATCTCCAGCATCAGCACTATGGGGCTAGACTTTGAATTCAGTTGTGGACACAAGTCAGTAGGAGGGGTTCTGTTATTAATTGTACTGAAATCCTCCTCACAGCTACAGATCTTGCGAAACATCCAGCTACATTTTAAATGTTAGTCACATTCAGCAAGGCTTTTCCAGATCATGTGGTTTGGAAAGGCAGGGCAAGGGTAATGAAGTGTCTGAAATGTGGAGTTAAGACCTGCGTTTGTTGATGACTGCAGAATTCCTGCAGCCAAGGAACTGAAGCAGGAAAAACTTGCCCAGCATGTGCCATGGAAGGAAACAGATCTGGTTTCAGGTGCACTCCACTTTAGTTAGTTTTGAAAGAAACTAGGATTGAATCACAAGTAATTGATAAGTATCACAAGTATCCTGCCTTCACACTTCCATACTGCTGGCATGGAGATTTTCCTGGAAAAATTTCCTTCTGATCTCCTTCATATGAGCTGCTACAGAAACCAATCACCACATGCTTTCTGGATTCAGGGAAATCCTTGAATTAAGTCCTGTTGCTTGCTTGCTTTTTCCTGGAAAGATTTCTTCCCCTTTTCCTCCCTCTGAGCCTCATAGTACACCTTGAACTCCTGTTGGCCAGGTGAAGCTTATCCATGGGATTGCAAGACAGAGAAAGATGGGTTGTTGATTTGAAAACATACCAAAGAAAAGAGTAGGCAAATCCTGGTTTCTCCACTCCGAGATAACAAAGAGGAAAAAGAGAGGATTTCCCCATAAAACTGAACAAACATTCCCTTCTTACCTGGACAGAAAGGGATGGTCCTGGAGTCTCCATTCCTGCTGGCCTTTCTGTTTCTCAGGGCCACATGCTAAGTTCTTTCCTTCCCTGTCCCAGGAGACTGAAGGCTGGAGCCAATTTCCCCCGCAAGTGAGGTCTGCCTGTGATGCCATCTATTTTCCAGGTGAAAGGAGATTTGAGATTTCCTGCCTCAAAGCCTCTGTGGTTTCCACAACCCTTTGAGTGTGGGACAGTTGGCAGCCTTGCAGCCATCTTCCTTGAAAAGCCAAACTTCCCAGCTTGGGTTGCTTTCTTTGCCCCTATTCTACTTCTGTCTGACTGTGTTTAATAGCAAAGGAAAATAAAGGGAATTATTTATAGAATTTGAAATTGGGACATTTTTTACTGTCTGCAGCTTTGTCCAGATCATCAATGTTAAAAAGAGAAAAAAAAAAAAAAATCTTTGATGAATACACAAGGATTTCCAAAGCAAATGTCTCAAGTGCAATCCTAGAATTTTATGCAGTGTCTGATTTTGAGAAGTATGGCAAGTGCTTCATAACCCTTTCCAGTACAAATTTAAAGTGAAGGGGTCTAATGAACAGCTCTGAGATAAAATTAACTCTTTGATTAACTCTTCCTGTCTGGGGAAGAACAGTTTATGTTGTCACACTAAAAAAAGAGTAATGTCAGTAATTTGTTCTTAACAACATTACTAAGGAGCTCTAGAAATACTTAACAAGATAGGGTCCTTGACATTGACACTATATTGACTTAACAAATCAGGAAAATATTTTCATAGGCATTTAGAAGCATTTGGGTTGGAAAAGATCTCTAAGACCATCAAGTCCAACAGCACCAAGCCCACTAACCCATGTTACAAAATGCCACATCTACTTATTGCTTGAACACCTCCAGGGATGGTGACTCTGCCTCTTCCCTGGGCAGCCTGTTCCAATGCTTAACCACTTTTCTAGTGAACACTTTTTTTTCTTAATATCCAACTTGAAACTTGGCCATCCAGCCAGTTTTTAACCCACACAGTTTCACTGAAACACCTTCTGACTTCTTTGATAATCATAACCCACATAAACTAATACATACTTCCTTAATCTTAAAATCCGATTGTTCAGTGCACACAAATCATCCCTGAAACTAGACTGGTACTTACTCAGACTAATACATTTTTTGATTTATATACCTTAGTGGTTCATACAGCTCCATGTTCTTTCTAAAACTAACATTAATTTAACTGAAGTAACAGCTTCTTCTCTTTGACATCTCTACCATTTGCTACCTTATCCTATTAAATTGACTGGATTGCAGTCTCTTGGTTTTGCATATTGGAAGAAAATAAATGGTTACCAAAGCACAACAAAGGAAAGGAAATGTTCTGCTTGAGGGTTGTTGTTTTTTTTTTTCCCTTTTCCCCTTGTTGAGCAATCCATCCACTTTCCAGCTGTGTTTACAAGTTAGTGCAGACTGTGCTTTGCAGAGGGGTGTAGTATTTGATCTGCCATGAATACAGGCAAAGTAATGATTATTTGCAGCCTGGCAGCACTCATTCATTGAAACTCTCAGTAGAAGGAAACTGCATCCTTTAGAAAAGGCTCACCAAGAAGAAAACCTTTGCCATGTGTCCATCCTTTCTTCATTGCTTTGGAGCTTAGTTCAAAGGCAGCACTGCATTTCCCAGGACAGCCCAAGCCAAGTCAGTTAGAGAGCAATGAAGGTAGATTTTAACCTCTGAACATCTCTTTCCAGCAATAAAATACTGCTATTCATTATAGATGTATAAATGCTATAAAAAATAAATAAATAGGCTGTTTCTACAAAACAAGACATGCCTCCTATCTCTATCTGAGCACACTGCCTTGTGTGCTATGGCTCTCTGTGTTCAGACAGTGCTCTACTTTGTTCCTGAGTTTTGATGGTCTGGCTGAAGCTCAACCCATATGTTACAATGATGCTATTGAAGGTGCTTTGGAAAGGCACCCTAATTAAACTGTACAGTTGGCTGGCTAGGAAATTCAACATTGTGACTTAATATCATATTATGAGTCAATTTGGAGAAGTGGTTTTTGTCTGGGAAAACACAAGAGATGTTTGATTTTGATATCTGATTGAAGCATGCAAAATATAATACCCATATGCATAGGGCTATGCTCAAAACAAAACACAACACTTTAATTTTATGTGCAGACCATCCCTAGATGTGTTCTAGAGGAAGACATTATATACCTGTATGTAATTACCTGTGGCAAACCTGGTGAGATCCTTGACATCACCTTGCAGTACACAAATAAGAAAAACAAAAGAAAAGCTTCCAGTGCCATTTGCTGCTGACTGTACATAAGATGATGCAGGGACTGGCTGAAACCAGGCCAAAAGTTTATGGAAGATTTATGTCTTTGAGGTTCTGGTTCTACACAGGTGGCAGAGTAATCCAGAGAAATCCTGCACTGCAATCTCTCTTCATTACTGAGGACCTACAGAAAATGAACAAAGAAATGCAAACTAGGAGCCTAACTACAGTACTACTACTTTTAGAATTGCAATAATTAAGCCAGTCTGGGTCATGAATGAAAGCTGTAAGCTATCTTCTGCAAAATAATTGGCCATTAGGTCAAGTCAAATAGACATTAACATGCAGCAAATTTCTACTGTCCCAAATCCAAATAGATATGGCAGCTGAAAACTGTAATTCAGAGGAATAAAAAAAGCCAAAACATTTCCTCACTGACAATGAAAGGAAAGAAAACAAACTGCAAAAAAACCCATGGGGCACTGACTGCAAAAATACAATTGTTTTCATTAGCTTCGTTTGGCTTAGCCTCTCTAACAAGGAGTGTTTAAAATCAGTGCCCACTAGCACTTGGTAATATTGGTTCTTAGCCTGGTTTTGGGCTACCTCGTGCTGAGTAATAACTGAGTTCTGTTAAATATCTTCATCCTTTTAAAGAAAAAAAAAAAAAAAGGCACAACAGGGACTATTGCAGAGGTATCCTGGGGTGACATTTTATTCTCCTCCTGTCATGAGCTGAGAAGCAAAAAAAGCAGAAAAAAAGAGAAATGAACCATAAAATAAAAGAGCAAAAGATGACAGTTGGCTCATTGCATGTCAGAAAAGCCATACAGGACCAGGACATTGTCTTCAGTCAGCAATGACATCAGTTTGTCAGTGTCTTCACCATTTTTTACTGGGTCCATCAGTGCTAACTGGACACAGTCCTACTCAATCATCACCTGTCAATCACATTCTAAAAATAGAGTTAAACTGTCATCAAGTTATTGGAATTCCTGACTGTTTTATATGCTTGCCACTCTGTCACTTCAATCCCCTGCATCACTCCTGTGCCCTGTGTGATACAAGCATTTCAGGTTAAGTTGCAAAGTGAGATATATTGAACCCCAGAGACTGGATAACTCTGGGAGTTTTGGTAAAAAACTATAATAAATATACAAATAAATAGTGGAAAGGAAGATTTAACCACCTAATATGGAGTGCCTCCCATACTGGTTTCCTGCCTTGATATATCCATTACCAATATTCTCTTGTGTTTTGCAGAAGATGCTCTTAACATTTTTACTCTCTCCTTCTAGAAATTCCTACTGGGCTCAGTTCCTGAGCTTCTCAGGAAAGCAGTCAGACAGAAAAAACTGGTCAATTTCTGGAAACAAAAAACCAAACAAAGCAAACCAAAACCCAGGCTAGATGATTTTCTTTTTTGCATTTTTATCAACCTCTAGTAGAGAGAAGCTTTAAGAATAACGTGCAGTGACCTTGACATCCAGTTCTGGCTTGCAAACTACTGGTGAATGGATGGGAATCCACCAAGAGGTATCAGACTCAGTGAAAAAAAGGTGGAAGTTGAGAGGAACTGAAAGGAAAAAGCTCCTTTTTGAAACTTGTAGCAGGTCCATGGAGGAGAGACTGAGGGATGACTATTACCCGTGGTATTTTGCATGGGACCAGTTTAAAGGGTGCCAGTTTGCTCCCTTTTCTTTCTTTCCTCATTGCACATCTTCCTTAGAAGGAACCAGTCTCACCTGACTCCTGCTGGTTTATGCAGCAGTTTGTCACAAACCTCAAAGCACCCACAGACTCCTGCAGAACAGCCACTTGTTCCATCCAGCCAAAGGCAGTTAGTGTAGCTAATCTTACCAGAAGGAAAATTCTTGGTAATTCTCCTATTTCACTCCACATGCTATCAAACATAAAATATCAGCACTGCACAAAGCTCACAGAAGAACAACAACACAGACACATTTGTAAGAAGCTGTGAGAAAAAAGGCTTTAGGTTCACTTAAATAATTACTCAGTTCCTGAGGGAGATGCAGCATGTATTTTTGTCTCCCTGCATATTTATATTATTCCTATCTCCTGTGCCTTTAGTGAGCTATGCAAGCAAGGTAGCAGAAGGTTCATCTGAAAGGCACAAAAGTTTTGCATCCAAGTTTTCCTTCACCATAGATCTGTGAGCTTGAGCATTCTTTGAACACACACAGTTGCCTACTTGTATTATTTTTTTTTAACTCTGATGTCTTGCTTTCATCTTTATCTTCTCTGCAACAGCTGGCAGTACTACTGCCAGATGCCACCAAAGTCTACAGAGTATTTAAAACAGGCCAGTCCTAACCCTGGGCTGCAAAGAGTGATGGTGTCTCAGCAGCCAGAGAACACAGAGGAAACGAGTGAGACAGAAGGAACTTGTCAGAGTTGCAACTTCAAACTAACAAAATAGGGATTCCAAATACAGTTTGGTAGTTCCAACAACAAGCAGATGTACACATATGAATTATTATTTTTTTTTTTAAAGTTAGTAATCTTTGGTGGCAATTAATTTTCTTAAGCAATTCTTGGACTTTGCACATGACTTTCCAGAATATGTCTGAATTGTATAGGCAAGAAAACAGTGGATCTGGAGTTGTCATGCACAGACAAGTCCTTTTTCTGAGTCAGATACAGGCACAGTTTTCTTCCTTACTAATGGACAAAGGCAAAGGAATGTTATTTTGCTAAGGAGTCCTGTCTGCCAGATAGCCATTTCCACACTGGATACCTCTCCTGTGTCTGGTGTGGTTAAAGCATACTGGTCCTACAGTCAATAACATCCAAAGCAAAGCAACCCAATAAGTGTGGCCTCTCTTAATCAGCTCAATGGAAACACAGCCTTTAGCACCAGCTCAGAGGAAAGTTCAACCACCTCCATAACTGTACATCCTAATAGCTTCTCTGCTGCATTTGGTGTGGTTACACCTATTACTGGCAGCAATATATATAGCAATATGATTTCCCACCAACAGATTCACAGTGATGGTTCATTTGTGCCTCACATCAGAGGTTTCTGGAAACTTCAACAGGGTTGTGGTGGAGTTGCCCCTTTTTGATCCCCTCTCCAAGTTGCATCTTGTGGTGCACCAGTGAAGCCAAGTAGCCTGAAAGCTAACAGAGGATTATTTCCAAGGCATTAGCTATTCACTGAAAGTTAAAGCTGAGTCAGTAGCTACTGATAAGCCAACTGGAATAGGTAATGGTAAGAAGCTGAAGCCAAAGTAATCTTGGCCAACAGGATCACTGAAAGCCATTCAGTCTCTGAGGGCTACCCTACTGCACATAAGTTTGGAGCTCAGAAAAGGAAAGGGAGATCTCAAGAGACATGAGTCAGACTAGTTGATCAACACTGGGAAAACACTGCTGCAAAGCCCAAACTTCTTCACCTTATCATATCCAAAGCTTATTAAAGCAAAATGCTGCAAAATGGCAAAGAAACAGAGAAAAGTCAGATCCAAATCAATATTTGGAGGAAAGAGTTGACAAAGAGCATAATATATATGCCAAGCATCCTCTTAGGAACAGTCTAATTTTGTGCAGATGTTCCTGAATAGGAGATAGATTCATAAAAATGTCTTACTGGGTTTCAGAACAGCATGGGAACTCCTTACTGAATCAGTTTCCAGGCACGACTCAACCCTCTCCTTTCTCTCCTTCTCCCTTCCATGGCCAGTTAAGAGCAGCCACCACTCCTCGGTCTCTCCACAGGGATTAATCCATTCATCTGTGTTATGCAGACACTGGAATTGCCCTGAGAGTTTCCAAGGTAGAAAGAGAAAGTGGAAATAAAAACCAGCTCCCTGCATGATTTGTGAAACATGCAAAATACAATAGCAATAAAAATAGTAATGAGCTCATTACAATAGAAATGGTCTCATTAGCTGTGCAAATGCCAATCATATACATGGCCAGGCTCCTGATGGCACAGGGAGTCCTTTAAACACTATATTTCTCTGCTCCACCAATGCAAGTCCTATTTAAAATCCTGCAATTCTTCAAATCTTTGGGCTGCTGCCTCTCCCTTTGCTCCCCAAAAGGTCCTTGTCCAGTATATAATGCCTGACAACAGCGTGTGGGGGTTCAGATGCTCAGCTCAGGTAGCACACATCTGCTGTGGGCAGAAGATAAGTCCTTACCAGTCAGGCTTTCACTGCCACAAGATGTGGGAGAAGAAGACTCCATTCATGGCAAGAAACTTCTTGAGCATACAAAGGGAAATGTATCTGGAAGTATTTCAAGTGGGAGGAAAACATTTGTCTTCAGCATGCTGGTGACAAATTCAGGACAACTGAAGATGGAGTAAGAATGGGATTATAATGCAGCTTCAAAGGTATTAGGTCAATGAGTTGAGCACAGCATACAGACTGTGTGTGTCCTACTGCTCGAGACATACCTCTCAGGAAAATGAAATGAAGCATCTGCCTGTGCCTGGAGCATGGCCTCATCTCTCCACTAGAACCAGGGGAAGTGGTTTCTTCTCTTTCAAAGTTTCAGGTAAAAATATTGCCTTAGCTAGAGAACGTGCTGGCCAGCGGTCAAGCTGAGTGAGAAAGAGCAGTCAGTAGATGGGAGAAGATAGTGGCAGGCACTGAGAACAGGTGTGGGAAGAGAGCCTTCTGCACAGGAAACTCAGTCAACTCCAGTCCTGGTTACTCCTAGATTCTGTGTTTGTGCAGGGATGGAGCATGACCAAGATCTGCAAAACATGCTGCGTGGATATTAATTGAAAAGAAAACTTCACTTTCACTGTTTTTCTGCTAAATGTTTACACATACACTGCTTGAAATTAGAGATGAGCTCCTTCTGTCACTGTGTTTACCTGTGTGCAAGAAAAGACACCTTCATTCTGTAGATCAGAAATTGTACTGCAGGAAATACAGAGCTAAATCAACAAGAAGTCTTAGCAGGCTCTTGGCTGGAGGTCCCACAAGAAGTTCAGTACCTTTCTTTGTGCAGCAAAGAAGGTGACATATAGCCTTATCTGCTGGCTAACATCCATAATGCTTAGCTTACACACCACCTCTCATGGGTCACTCTTTTTCTCATTACATATTTATATGCCTTAGGGATCAGATTTCACAGGACCTGGATTTTAGGGGACCTGAAGCACTAGGCACTGCAGCACTATAGTCCCTCCACACATGAACATCTCCATAACTTTTCCTGGGTTGTACAAAAGCCTGCAGCAGAGCAGGGAGTTAAGCTTCTGAGCCTGCAGGCCAGTCTGTGCTGTAATTGCCAACCAGTAATCCCTGTATACAAAATTCTTTTTTCATTTGTAATCTAGGCTACCAGAAATGTACAACTTCATCAAGATCTGCAAGGTAATAATGAGCCATGCTCTTCAAAAGTGTACTTAAGGTTGAAAGTGATTAAAGATGCTCTAGCCTGCAATTACCTATTACTCACTGGTGCTCTAAAAGGTTCATTTTTCACATCATTCCAGGAAGTTGTAACTTCTTAAAGCAATGTTTCTGGTAATTATGGGAGAGCAGCAACAGCAGCCACTGAGAATTATCTAATGCTACAGCAGTCAGAAATGCTGTCTTCTGCAGATGGGATAACAAGCATAGGGATGTGGGAAAGCAAGGCATCACCTGTTCTGACTGCTTCAAGATCTCACTGCTTAGGACTGCTGACCACTTGCCAGGACTTCAGTTTGTTTCAGAGAAATATTTGACATGGGAAGCCTTAACCCTGCTTGGTCTGTGTTTCTGAGACCAGCTTTTGCCCCAGAAGAGGAAGCTCCTGGAACAGTTCAGGAATGTGGCACTTCTTTTTGCTGGGTCTGAGTTAAATTCCTGCCTCTTTGAAGATGGCCAACAAATAAGAAAAAGCTTTTAGCAGTGTGTTTTTAGGGTCTCTATTTTTGGATTTTGAAATATAGTTAAAAGTAGCTATGACAGACATATCTGACCACCAAACCTCAACAATCTGTCTTCACCTTCTTGGCCTTTACTGTTAACATTTTTTATTTAACAATTTTGGTTTTCAGACAAAAGTTAAATGAGATCTGGTTTTCTTGTTGTAAAAGTAGTTCCCCTTTGGTCTAATAAATGTATTGGAGAGATATCACAATGCTTAAATACAAATACAAAAGAAGTTTAAGAAGAACCCCCCAAAACCAAACAAAAAAACCCCAGGCAGGTGAGACAACCATTTCATACTAGACACTGTAGTTGCAGGACCAAATGCTGTGGTTGTCCTGCCCACCTCCATATATAACCCAGGGCAGTTAATGAACCTGCTACAGCTCTAATGATGGCTATATCAAACTCAACAGTTTGTGACAGTGAAGAACATATCTTTTATGGATATGGGCTCCTCTGGCTGGAAGCTGCCTTGCTTTACAAACATACCTGTGATATTCAGAGAGCATTCGTTTTACGTGTGCTGTGGTGAACTGATGGGTGTTTTCACTTTTGCTTCCTGCTTTGCTGCTTAGCTTGTCACCAGAATATCCTCACCCCACCTTTCCTCAGCTTACTGTCACCTCTGGCACAGGAGGATGGGGCCATACCTCCTGAAATGAGAAAGAGATGAATAGAAAGGAGCAGTGCTAGCAGACCAAAGTTGGGCTTCAGGCTTTGCTTGTTGTGCCCGGATGCAACTGGGCTGTGGCATGTCTGCATTTCTGATGAAGACAATGCTGTCTTTCATTAAGACAGCCATCACACATGGGGATTTGGTGCCTTTCACTACTTTGGCTATGTAGTTGAAAACACAGAAAGAAATGAAATATGCTGGTTCTACTATGCATTTTGACTTGGAAAACAAAAATGTGCAGACATACTCCCATTGAGTGTCCAGGCTCAGCACTGAGCTCTACCCTGCTCCTCCTTGTGCCTCCTCCTGTGGTGTTTTCTCACTCATTTATTCTCTCTCCTTTATACTTCTCAAATACTACACGATCAAGTGTGCTTCCAGGACAGTTCAGACTCATAACTTGCCTTACACATGCCTTTGACTTGGAAGTGGCATGACACTTCATTTTAGTTTGGAAAAGGCTAATGTTTTTACACAAATGTTATTTCATCCTTAAGCAGAGGGCAGTGGTCATAGCTGGTGAGCTTGTGAATTTTATCTCAATAAAATAATAATTTTTACCTGTTTGGAAAGTACTGTGCACACACAACACTGCATAAACAGTAAATGACACTGTTACTAATAACCAGCCTTACTGCTAATGACAGGAATGTATCTCAGTAATAAGAAGAATAAGCTTTCCCAAGATGACATTAGCTCATTTAATCTTAAGAATTTATCTCAGCTATAAGGAAAAATATATTACAAGTAGAAACAAAGAATACATGATGTATTTAAGCAAGGAGAAAAGCTAGAAAGTTGAGGGTATTTTTGGCTTTGCAGGAGCCATGAGCTACCTTGCTGGTGACACAGGAGGCCAGTACACTCGGAGCAGCAGCAAGTTTAGGTGTCTGTGAGTTTGGGGAGATGACAAGTTTTCAGTTAAGAGACAACATTCCAACCTGGCTAGGTCCTGTGCTGTAGAGGCACCAAAATTTGCAGAAACTGATTTACTGGTGAGGAGTTTGTGGTGGCTGGAGCTGCTCCACATTTCAGGTGCAGCTAAAACCCCCATAGGACCAGCAGAGCCCCTTGCAGCAGTGGCAGCTCTCCCTTCCCACGCTCAGTCTGGAGCAGCCTCTTATTCCTCCTGCTCATACAGGTCAGAGAAAGACAGCTGAGAACACAAGTTAGCAAAACAAAATGATGGAACAGCAACTACCAGATGATTAATGCCACCAGTATGAACCTTGCTGACAGCTCAGAGCCTCGGTACCTCTGCTGAAACAGATTGGCTTCATCTCTTGAAAAATGTGAACTAAAGGAGAGAAGATTTTCCCCACTGGGAAATATCTAAATCCATAGAAGAGCTATGAGCATATTTGGACTGAAGGAATTGGCTGGAGAAAATTTCTGGCAATGTTTGCCACTCTTTATCTGGATGCTTAACATCCACTCAGCTCAGCAGCAGATTTCAGTCTACCAGTGTCACATCTATTGGCCAAAAAGTCAAAGGCAGCAGCACATGAGTTATCTTCATTTTTTCCCCAAGTAATTTGGAAACATTTGCCAAGTTGTATCTTTCCACCCTGACCTACATTTCTGGGGATGATTCATTTTTCTTTTCTTCTTTCTCTTGAAGGACAGCAGACTGCAAAAGCTTTGCCTGGGCTGGGTTTTCCCACCCTCACTGCACATCACTACGTGGCAACAAGGCAGCACCACCTTGCCATGATCACACTCCAAGGGCAAATGGCTCCTGGACCATCAGCCTCCCATTGTGCTTACAGGGTAGTGGATGTTCTGGAAACTTCAAAGGCATAAAGAAAAGTCAAACACACATAGAAAAGTCAGCAGTGCAATGAGAATTTCGGTCAGGGATTTACAGCATATTTATTCTTGCCATAAGAAGATCTGAGTGGTAGGAAGAAGCCACTTTCCCCAGGCCTTGGGGTTATGACAAGGATCTGCATCCTGCTCTGCCCAAGAGCACTGAACTTGGATTTTAAAGTGATCTGAAATAAAGGTTTGCACTCTGCAGCCAGGTGGGTTTGCCTGCTGTGGCTGTAGCATGATGTGCACTACATAAGCAAGGGACTGGTTTCACTCTCCCTGGCCAGGGCACATGCACCCAAGCAAAGAGACAGAAGACTAATTTTCTTGCTTATGATATTTCCTTCCCACATTACACTTTCATTTCACATTCCTAAAGAAGACACAAAGCTTTAGCATTGTCTCAAAACACAGGAGAACACCAGATTTCAAGGCCTGATTCATAACTCAGAGGAACATCAAAGGAGAAGTCCCTGTTTCCTGAGGTTCTTTTGCTCATCTTTACATTCATAGGCTGGCCACAGCTGATTTTCTGAGAAGCAAAATAAGCCCAAGCAGCCCAACTTTGGTGGCATCCTATTGGGCTGAAGCTGAAAAAGGCTTGCACAACATCTTCTAATGATTTATATTTTGGGGAGGAGGAACATCACCTCTAGGAATTCAGCTTTATTGGATACTCTAATCTAGAAGAGATAAAAGCACTTACTAATTACTGATGGGTTTTGTTTCTTTGAAGAATTAGGTTAAAACTCTTTTGAATGTAGATGTCTGTTTGTGCTTGTTAGATGTATAATTTAATTTGTTTAGGACTTTCCCCATTTTTAGGGTTTTGTTCTAATAATATCTGTGCTTTTCCTTTTCTTTCTCTCTTTTATTCTCACCAAAGATACTAACTTTTTATTCACTCTAGACTTACAGTTCTGAATTTAACAATGAACATCTCCAAGTTGAAGCATCTTCTTTGGGGCCTTTTTTTTTTTTTTCCCCTCCTCTCTTGAAAATTTATTCCCTTTAAAAAGGTGATCCTCTTGCTTGCCTGCTTAATGATTCTGAGGACATTTCCTGTCTGAAACCTGTATTCACACTACACTGGAGAGAGAACTCAAAACATCTATTTAGAAAAGGAAAAAGAAAGAAAAAAACAATTTGCAATATTATAATTTACCTGACAACCACAACTATGTAACACTGCAGAAGCAGAGAAAATTGGGCTAAGGGAACTTGGGAAGTAATTTAACTCATACTTTTTCCCCAAGTCAGGAACAACTC
Organism: Galbula dea; assembly: GCA_013399015.1. NCBI lineage: Eukaryota > Metazoa > Chordata > Aves > Piciformes > Galbulidae > Galbula > Galbula dea. The sequence continues at coordinate 4,564,067 of VWZX01003966.1, forward strand.
TGCCTACATCATTCTTGACAGCTGTTTCTCTAACCTCCTGTGTCACTAGTTGCACAACCTCCCATGGCAATTTATATTAATATTCAAATGTCCTCACTGCTAGAAAGTTATTCCTGAAGTTTAACCTAAATTTCCTGAGAGGCAGTTGAGGCCTGTGACTTATCAACCTGTTCACAATTAGTTGATCTTGTTAAGTCTATCCAATTGAGGAAAAGGCCCAGATGAACTCCAAGAGCTTTCTGCACCTATGTTCCTCTGCACATACAGACTACTTTTGAATGAACCCATCATTGAGAGGTGTGCCCAAAATTCAAACAGAGATCAGTTGTTTGCCCTGCCCATGCTTGACACTTACTGAGATTTTGCCATGCTCAGGGTAGGGGAACAAAACACATAAAAAACAGCCACCCCTCAGCTCTCCCAAACAAACCAAAAACCACCAAACACACACCTATACTTCACACACCACACTTAATTGCACAACTTACTTCTCTTTCCACCTCACCATGGAGCACAACAATTTTCTTCACTCCTGGTCTGTATTACATATTGAGGCATTTGATTATTGACCAACTACCTCTGCACTGAGTACACTAATATTTGGGTGATGCTAATATGAATATGGCTGAGCACACTAATATTTGGGCAGTTGTAAATGAACTTTTCCTCCTGCTCTGTCCTGAAAACACCACAAAATAAGTAATATCTCTAGTTTGCTACACAAATGAAGACAAACTTTGACTGACTGTCCTGTTTCTTATCTGTAGGAATGGAATATATACACTGCTATTGACTCACAGATGCTCTCATGGCTCTATAAATGAAGATTAATGTCACAGTCAGCTTTGCCACTGGCTTGGTAGAGTCATTTGGGTCAGCCAATTAACCCTTCCTTTACCTGGCTGCAAATGATGGAAAAATATATATTTGCAAATGCTCCAAGATGTATATCTGAGGAGTACTCTGGTTTATTGTTCTCAGATCTGGTGTTACCATGTACATCTGTGAAACTCCTTGGTGCAAAACACTGCATAAGGGAAATCAGGTCAAGGCTTCATGACCAAATAGCCAAAACAGTTTCTTACTTCCCTAAGGCAAGGGGGTAAAAGGGATTCTATTTCTACCAGCCACTGGTGCCCCTCAGCCTTTTCTCTTTGAAGTAGCAGTCACAGCAGCATTGGTTTTCCAGGGCTCTTCCACAGGCAAAGTATACATCTGCTAACCAGGGCAGAAAACAGCTGCATCACAGCTATTCTATTGCTCCCAGCAGTTGCAGTAATTTTGCATCATGCCCCTGGACTGGTCCTGTCTGGTTTTAATATTTGTTTTGATCATTATTATTATTACTACTACTATTCTAAATAACAATGGAACTAATTCCTTCTCAGAAGTGATTTTTTTTTTTCTACAGTTACTACATCCTGCAGTGATGAAAAGAGAAATATTGTATTAGTGGGTGAGATTCCTTCATGCTGGCTGATAGGGACACGAAGATCTATGGTGGGAAGAAATTGGGTGTTGAGTCAGAGAGCATGGGGAATCATTTCCTCAGGCATCCAGAAACTGCTTCTAATAGTACAGAAGCTGTAGCCTTGCAGGCACAAGCCCTGAAAATATGGAGGTCCCACAGTGTGACAGACCAAACTGCTAGGAAAGCAGGGAGGATCCATCAGACCACAAATTAACAAAGAATTGAAAGCATTTTTTTTTTTTATTGATGCCAAATGATTGTGTTGTTGGCCTCAGGAGAATGAAATACTGAACAAAACGCCATTATTTGGGGCCAATCAAAGCTCTCTTGCTCAGTCCCAAGCTGAAACACTTTTGGTCTGTTTGATTCTCTGGAAAAAAAAAAATACATAAAAATATCACAGACATTTAAAAATAGGGTATTTTGAACTGGGGAAAGAAACAAAGACAGACTAAACTACTTTGTTTTCTTTTCCAAGTTTTGACCAGCTTCCTTATGCAAAACTATTCTGCAAATTTTCTTCAAATAGTTTTTGTGAAAGAGAAAAAGTTACAGGCACAATATCTGTTGCTTTAACTCAAACAGTTTTTTTCTGGCATCACATCATAAAGACTGCATCTCCATTAGGCCCTTCACTCCTGGTGAAGCAGGTGCTGATATTGTTGATAATGATATTCTGGTGAAGCAGGTGCTGAGTTTGGCTCAGCACTCCCTGCACAGGGGACTGGAGCATCATGTCCCTGGAGGAGAGTCACCATCAGTGCCTCTGGGGCAGACTGTTTCTGAGGACAGGTAGCAGACATTCAACTTTAACTTTTCTGCAGAAGACACAACTGCAACAGATGCTGTGCTGAGTTTAGAGAGCCAAAAGGAGCTTGGCTAGGAAGAACAATAGCTTACAACCTCTCTCTATAGTGACTAACCAATAAATGCTTTCCAAAATTAAGCCCCATAGGTCATATTGCATCAAGTCTCTCAGCATGCTCATGGCTCTCAGTCTTACAAGGGAGGACAAGGGACCCAATGCCACAACCAAAATAATCTCACAGAAGTAGGGCAAAGAGAAAGCAGCTTAAAACCAAGAAATGCACAGTAATAATTTTAAATATTATCACTGCTTTTTTGTTGTTGTTGTTATTTAGCTCATCCTCCAGCAACACAAAGAGCAGAAACCTGTAACAAAATGAGCTCAAATATACCAGCAATATCCCTCTTACCTTATGCACCACCACACTTCACAGCCTCCACCAACCACTCAGCTTGCTGCACATTCCTGAAGCATGAAGGTGTCAGGACTCCTAATTTACTGGTGGAAAACGAAGACTCAATTTCTAGAAGGTATCAGGTCCTGATCCTGCACTACTAGCAACTACTCTTTTCCAGACTGACTGACAACTGCAGATAAACCACAGTGACTAGTTAACGGGTAGTTACAGAAACAGCACCCATTTGCAAATGAAGAACCTTAAGCAGCTGAATCTGAGCTTTGAGCATGTCAGAGGCCACCTGAGCTCATTTAAGAACCTGATTAACTCCCCTCCAGCAGGCTGAGAAAAGCTCTAGTATTGATCTCAGTCAGGTGCCTCTCTCCCACCATTATGGCTGTACCCCACCCATGGCATCACCCCAAGAGAGTTGGCTCTTCTAGCTGCCTTGAAATTGGAGTGTTTGGCAATCTCTTGTAAATAAAGAAGCAGATCTAATTATTCACATATTCAAGGAAAAGCACCCCCCTGTTGCTTCCCAAAAAGCAGGCAAAATGGCCCATTGCAACAACACAGGAGAGAAAGGCATGTGCCAGCCCAATCCCATCTGGAGTACGTGCAGGAAGTCTCTCACTCACTCTGCAGGCTGTTGCCAGTCCCACACCTCTTTTTAGAAATAGCAAAGATTCTAATTTTTTTTTTTTTTGCTACTCAATAAAACACAAGCCCAAACCAGTGAATTGTCCAAGACCAAATGCTGCTCATGCAGAACAGCCCAGCTGTAACCTCTTCCATCTGCTGCCTTAAAGGAAGGTAAATCATAGTTCTGATGGGGTGTCTGGGTAGCTTGGTTCTCTTTTCCTTGCCTCACATTTCTCTGATCCTCTGGAGCTGAAAATAGGAGCAATGGCAGCATGAGTGGCATTACTTTGTGCTCTGTAGCTTTCCAGCAGCTCTCTTAGGGAGTAATGAGTGGACATGAAAGCTCCTTGGGCTGACAGCTCCAAACACAGGCTGTGGAGTTGCAGGTCTCTCATATAGCTATTAGAGGAGATAGGACAAAGTGCAAAGACAATGCCTTTAACCACCTTGTGCATTATCAGATCCCTTCTAACTTGCATGGGGGAGACAGATGTCTTTAGGTTGCTGGTTCCTGATACTGCTGCCATAGTTTCTCCCTCTCTAAGTTCCTTTTCTCAGTTTTGTTTTTCTGTATTTCACTTTCTTTCTCTTTTCTCCTTGCTGCCTTTCTTGCCCTAGGGTGCCCTGGGCCTCCCACCCCCTCAGAATGCAGGGACAAGCCCTTTGCTCTGTAGAGCACAGTCATTTCCCAAGGCTGTAGAGTGCCCCTGCTCCCAAGGAACCCCTTCCAGCCTTGTGGGGGAGATTAGGAGAGCTACTTTTTTTTTTCCTTCCTCAGAAAGGCTGTTGAAGACCTCCTCACCATTCCTTGTTGAGGTTTTGCCTTGCCCATCCGTGGCTGTGGCTGAGTGTCTTCTCCCCATCAATGCCTTTGTGCCTGCAGGTACAGCCATCCCATGCCTGTGGATCTAGGGCTGCTTCCTGGGTCAGGCAGAGCAGGGCTGGGGGAAAAAGCACAGAGTCCAAAATGTGCCGTCTGCCAGGAGCACAGGGCAGAAGGGGATTCTCTGAGCAGCTTACAGTTCTGTGCACCAACAGTTAAACAGAGGTGGGAGGCAATAAAGATGTGAAACTCTTCTTTCCCAAAGAGAGCATGAGTCAGCTCAGTCACATCCAGGAGTGTGGAGCAGTTCCAGCAGCATGAAGCATAGACAATGGACTTGTGTCTGTGGCAATTGCATTAACTCCTTTATAGCTTGTTTTCAAGCCCAGAAATAATCAATAGAAGCTACAGAATGTACTAAATTATATTTTGCTTATTTTTCTAAAATTATGTACAACTTTATGAGCTTGTTGTCAACACCAACTGCCAGAAAGGCAGTCAGTAACCTCTGCTTCAAGAATTTGACCATCCCCAAATTTCTTTTGAAGTCATGAAAAATTGCAGCCTCTGCTTCCTTTAATCTGATTTTTTAACTACTATTTCTCAGTTTGTCAGCCATCCACATACCCCAGTGTCACGTTTTCAGCCTTTTCTCTGCAACCACAAAGGCAAAAGCATTTTTTTCTAAGTACAGCTTTTACTACATGCTCCAGAAATTGGTGCTATCAGACAATATTTGAAAGTTCACAACAGGTTTGTGACAAAGCAGTCCTGACTCATCTCCATTTATGCAGGAATTCAGACTGTGTTTAGTTTACTTCCATCCAGCAAAATAGGTACTGTTATGACTATGGCCAGCTAAAGTCACAGCTGACAGGTGAAAGTATAGTTCAGTTATTGAATCAGGTCTTGGTATCTTGCTGGTCACCAGCCTGGGCTGGTATCACAGAACCAGATCAGCTCTGTGCTGTTGCAAATCACAGATGCACACACATTTGTCACAGCTCAGCTCAGATTCAAGTCTTAGCCAACAGCAGTTGCAGGGGAGGCAAAAGCCTTTCCCTATTGCACAAGGGAACACTCACAGGGAGAGAAGCTGGTGGTGTGGCCCAAGCATAAATCAGTGCTGGGAACTTGAAATTAAGACTTTGCTCTGCTAATGAGTAATCTCTTTGCATAATTCCCTTCTGGGTGTTTTGGATACAGCAACATGTTTTGCCTGTAACAGCAGATTTTGGAGGGTCTTTCTTACTTATTCAAATGAAGTCTAGTTAGGCTGCTAGTTGTCTGTCTCAGTAAAATGAAAAAATTGCTCATATTTGGAGACTTAGGCAAACACACATGTTTTTAGAAGAATGAGTGTCCCATTTTATAACATATGTGTTTCCTGCTTTGTATCTGTTTTGGTTTGGGGTTTTTTGCAAATTTCTCAGCAAATGTGTTGGCATGGACAATATGTTTCAAGCAAAGAGAGCAAACACTTTCAGAAAACAAAGTTTTAAAAAGTTATGATAATTGATTCCTCATGGTAAACATCTGATTTCTGCACTTACACTCCCCCCAGTGAGGGCATCTTAGTACTGCCCAAGGCTGAAAAGCCCGATCAAAACAGTTACAATCTCGAACAGCAAATGCTGTAAATGATCTATGTACCATAAGCTACAGCTCAAAGTCTGCTAGCAGAAGGGTTCACTGGATGACTCATTTCCAGGGAAGTTATCATCTGCTCAGTAGAATTTAAGGGGCCAGAGGGGAGAAAAGGTGCAAAATTAATCAAATGAATGACTTCTGACAACTGCAGATGTGACCCCGTTAGCTGGATACACCTCACTCATTCCCTATGGTGAGCAAGAAAAGAGGTAAAAGTAAAATAAGACTTCTCTGTTCCTTCAGAGAAACATTTATCCATACTTCTCCAAACCATCCACCTGTCAACATGATGTTATAACAGAACCACCTAGAGCCAGTTGCCCAGGACTGTGTCCATACGGCTTTTGGATATCTCCAAGGATGAAGAGTCCACGATCACCCTGGGCAACACATGGCAGGGATCAGTCCCCCTCACTATCACATGGTTCAGTGGAAAACCACTGGAAAACTCTGACAGTGATGCCAGAGAAATTAAATTTGTGCCTTCTTCCCAGCCTACATGAGGGGCTAAACTAGCCCCTGGGCTGCAGTCAGTAAGTAAGCAACCATGAATTTGGTGATTTCAGTCAAATCCTCTTCTGCCCTTTTGAGAGGTTTGTAATTGTCCAAGACATACCTCTAGGAATCTTTCCTTAAAAATCCTTAAAGATTATACCTGACATGGTTTAACAGGCCAGCAGAGGGTCTCTGCTGTCCAAATCCACTAAAAACACTGTATAATAAGGCTTGTGTTGTGTTCCAGCCTAATCTGATCTTTTATATGGAAGGAAGTTTCCCTCTAAAGAAATTTTCATGAGGCTCACCTCAATGAGTGTAACCTTTCCCAGCTGATTTCCCTGTTCTCTGGATCACACAGCTGGTTACAGGCTTGGTGAGTCACAGAGATACTCACTGTTCACACCCCATTCTGAAGAACATCACCTCACTGCCTTTAGAAACAACCCTGACACCATTTAGTTTTTAACTCTCTCTCTCTCACACACTCTTGGCTATGAACAGTGCAAACCTTTGGTCAAGTTTATATGGGCATCTGACAAGACCAGAAGTGCCCAGTTCTCACCAGTTACCTTTGAGATACAGACCTCCCCATTTAGAGACCAAACCCTGCCTTGTGTTATTTACCGTACATGTATGGGGTCCACCTTACACTGTCACGTTTGAAACTCAGAGTAGAAACTCACACTGTGTTAATATGTTAACACTCTTCACCATTGCTTAACCTTTGTCCATGTTGCAAGAACCTCTTCTGGTCCTGAGCAATTGAATAGCCTTTGCCTCTAGCAGTTCTCACTGCATACAAGCTTTGCAGCTTACAGACCTTACAGTCATATGTGGAAACAGCTACAGCACTGCCCTGCCTCTTCCTATGACAGAGGCACTGTTTAGGGCTTTTAAGGGAAGGTCTTTCACTTGTTACATTCCTGAGCAATTCTGGCCACGGCAGTGCTTTAGCTCAGGGACTGCAGTCTGATCTACTCTTTAGCATCTGTAAACCCAATTTTTTACAAGATGTCTAATACTCCCAACTTCTGTTTTGTTAAGGTCACATTTTTTTCCAAACAGTTTATTTGTAAGAACTTTCCACTGTGCTGTTCATCACCTCCTCTAATTAACATTTTTTCCATAGCTAAACATGAGGGGTGGACAAAAAAAAAAAAAGGTCTGCCTTAGCCTACTGTTAGAAGATAGTACAAATAGATAAAGTTCTATTTTTACTCTGCTGGATCCAAGCCTAACAATCTGTAAAGGTACCTTTACATCTACAGATACTAATATATGCAGTTGCTAAACAAATAACTGAAGTCTAAGAGAACAAGTGCATAAATAATGACTGGGAAGGAAATAACAAAAATAATGGTCATTTTCTATATTTAGCTTACCATCTAAACAGGTTAATGTAAGCTAGCTCCTGCAATAGTATAAATGCTATGTTAGTGTCTTACTGCAAAGGGATTTTCAACCATACTGTATCTTTTTTTTCCTTAATACAGCATTCAGGCTGATTTAACTGCCTGTACAATCACTTCAGCAACAAATCACTGCAATGACAAATTTCTCAGAAATGCTTTGTTATGAGGTCAGAAACATAGGATTTAAGAGGCAAACCAGGTTTTTCAACCTGACCTCTAGAACATCAAGAGTAAAGGCTTTTCCATGGTTATAATGCTGCAATACAGCCACATCTCTGAGGTGAAGACTCTCAAAGCACACTGCTGTTTGGTTGTAGTGTGCACCCCCAAGAAATTCTGCACAGTAAAAGCCCTTTTATTTTGTTTAACTATGACAGCAAATAAAGACATGCTTTCAGATGCCTGTGTTGTAACCAGGTTGGTGATGGTGAGGCTTTCTGGGAGACAAGGATTTCAGCTTTATTGCTTTGCTGAATCAGAACCTTAGGACTGACTGGTGAAAATGAGTAATTTGAAAAGTACAAGCTCATTTTGTATTTCTGCTAATTGACACCACACATTTCTTGCTTAATATGGAAACTCATGACCTGGGGGTGTCTTTCCTCCTCCATCTTAAAACCACCAGGGATAGCTACTCCTGTGTGCCCTCTGTGAACCAGTGACATTGATTTAGATAATAATTTCCACACCTTTATTGTACTTCTTCACAGAGATTTTTCCTACAAATGACCTTTTGGAGCTGGAAACTCTGAACACCGTGGAGAGAACATAATTTCCTGCCTACTACTGTAAATGAACCTTGAAACATCAGTCCTGCACAACACCCTGCCAAATAAAACTTCTGAATAGGAAGATCAAATGAGGAATTATGGTGAAACAAATAAACAGTGACCAAAGTAAACTGAAGAGTCTGATCCTACAGGACAGGAGGGACTGGTGTTCTTCTTCTAACTAAATTTTTAACTTCTGCTATTGGAAGCAGAATTTCCAGCACCTTAAAGGCAAGAAGATTAGTAAAAAAATGAAGAGACACTCTGAGCCAGGGCAGGGAAAAAAGTGAAACTGCAGTTGTCTTTACAATTGCAATAGAACAGGTAATTTGTAGTTTATAAAATATCTCTTAATAGTCATCACAAATCACTCAGATCCAGATCAGGGAGGTCCCAGAATTGTATGCAGTGTTTCTGCAGTAAGGGGGAGAAATAGGAAGGCCTATGGGAAAAAGGTTTAATATTTCACTTCAAGGATGTAGAAAAAACTCAGACAGCGTGACACTTCCCAAAACAGTGACATTCAGCTGCAAACATACAAGCAGAAAGCACAGGGATGGGAAAGAACTCCCACAAAGGGTAGGATTAATATACAGAGGACAGGACGATTTCAGTTAAGGACAGTGCTGATCCAGGCGTGCATGAAATCATCTGTGGCAGAGAGTAAAAATCTTGGAAATTCCCCAGCACATCTCCTGTGTAGGCACAGGCTCAGGTGAACAACCTTGCTCCTGGGCACGTGAGCTGGAAGGGAAAGTGTGAGCAGAAAGGCAGTGCTGCTTTGTTAGTTCTGCACAGCTCAAATGGTCTTGGAGATTGGTGATGGCATGGAGAATACAGGAGGCTGAGCTAAAAAGCTTTGAAAGACAAAAGAGACAAAGGAGTGAAAAACAACAGCCACCATCTTCCTACTAACGACTTTCTGTCACTGTACTAAATGAAATGTCCAGTCTGTCTTCACAAGGCTGATTAGCATAGCAGTGCACTAATAGTCACTGCACAAAGAAGGAAGAAATGCTGATGTCTGCTGAGATGTCTAACTGCAGTGGGAGGGTTTGTACTCCCTCTGCCTTGAATCTTCAGTCTCTGAGTACCACACAGGGATTTCTGCCCTTTGAAAGACTGCTTTGAAGAGCTGTACCTGAATAAAGATATCAGATGTGTACCACAGATAGTCCAAAAGTCCAGTGTACTTCCCTGATAAAATAAATGTATTTTTACCATGGCTGGAATTCTAGAGATGGACATCAGGAGTATTCAGACACATGAAATCCTGAGTACAGAAAACTATCTAATTGGTTGGGAGTCCTGACAATGAGCATCAGGCATTGTCCTCTGCTCCCCAGCAGTTGCATCGAGCAGCTTTCTGCTTAACCCAAGGCAGCAAAGAATAATTCAGGGAGAAGAGGAAAAAGGAGGAGGAAAAAAAAGGTTTGTCCTCATGAGGGACAAAAGAGTGGTAGACAAATTCATCCATCTCACAAGATTGTTGTTGTCATCTTCTCTATGTTTTGGGCCTTTTACTTGTTTTGTTTTGATTTCCAGAACATGTGTATAGTGAAGTGCAGGAGATTGATGAAAGATGAAGTAAGAATGAGTTGAATGACAAATTCAGTACATATTATGTAAAGAATATGTTCTTCAGAATTGTTTAGGAGCAAGATTTATCTTATATAAATAAGACAGAGTATTTCAGCATGGCTTGGGACCATTTCTGTTCATCTGGCTTTGCAAAGAAATTTTGTGAGGAAAGCAGAATTGCAGTTCAAGCAGGAAAACAGGAAGAACTGAAATGATATTGGTAAGAGTAAAACAAACAAACAAGACTCCTGACTAACACTATTTAAAAATGTGGAGCTGTTCTAGGAAATTTAAAAAGAAGTGAGAACTGATGGGAATGAAAGAACTAAGCTTTGAATTTAGTAAACGATGCTGACTTGATTACACCCATATGCAGTCACTGATGAGCTCTTGAGCAGAACTGATGAAAAATTGGATTGTTTACATGTATGAAACCAAGCAAATGGGAATCTGAGCTTGATGTGCCAAAAAACCTTGAGAATAAAAACACTAGCAATAATTGCTCCATTTTATGTGTCAATGGCATGCCAGCAAGGATTCTGCATCAAATTCTGACCAATGGAAAAAGGTTGGGTATGTGAAACTGTAATATCACTTATCTACCAAGCAGGCCACCTGATGACTGACAACTTTAATTTTAGCGTGAAATTGGCTGACTAGCTGTTGAAACATCCATCCCTTTTGACAGGGATAGCAGTCTCTGGATATTTACTACTAGAAACTTCCAAAGTCAGCCTCCTGTTCTACTCATCTTCATTTCCAGCAGCAAAGAGAGTAGCCTTAGCTGAAATTACAGCTCTCCAACAATGAGTGGGGCAGTGATTTTCTCATGGTCTTATCGGCACATCCTGTGCCTGACTCTGTGGAAAGGTCCATGTGCTCATGAGAAAATGGAAGCTCTAGGGATGAAGTTGTGCACTCAGAGGACAAAGCGTGGTCTTTGAGGTAGGGGTGTGGGTTCTCATGGATCAGGGTTTGGTTGACCACTAGATGAAGAGACTTTATTTTAAAGGGGAGGAACGTGTGGATCAGGAAGACAGATTTTTTAACCAGAGCCCTTTTTTGTGTTCTTCACAGCTAAAAGTAGTCTCACTAAAAGAAAAGAGTTTCAATGTATTCTTGGGTTGTATGTACCTGATCTTGCATGAGAAAGCTATGAGTATAATCTAGTAATGGGGGTTACAGTACGCATTTTTTATGGCACTTGCACAGAAAGTTATGAACTGTCTTCTCAAAACTAATACCAACTGGGAGAGAACATTCAAAATGACCATGACTGTTGTACATTTACTATATTACTAAATATCCTGATTTTTACAGTGCTCTCCTTTCCCAGACAGAAGAGATGTTTTCGTTTGAATATAGCTATGCTTTGATGACCTAGGAGACAAGAGCATCTCGTTTTTAAGCTGTGATCTCACAGTTATAAAGACTTTATGCAGTTTTAAAGCCTAATTCGTTTGAGTGTCTTTGCTTATTTAGGAACTTCATTAATACTTGCAATCATTTAACTATTATGATTTTGATATTTGCCATCCACTTCAGGTTGAGGGAGTGTTTACAGCTAAACAACAATTAAAGAAGAAGCCAGACAGCAAATTCCCAAATACTTTCAAATCAGCCTTGAATTGTGAGCTGCATTCCTCCAGGACTGTTTTATACCAGTGAAACCACTGTCAGTTCCAGAGACTTTGCCACAGCACTATGTGCAGATTGTTTTCCCTCCAATTCTATATTTAATTGTACTGGGAGTTCTCCAGATTAGTTCAGCCACTTCTGAAATATTTGGCTTCACAGTGAAAAAAGTCCACAGAGGACATCCCTCCATGCACTTCCACAAGGGATTTCCATCAGCCTTTGGCTGTGAGCTGGACAGCCATTCCACAATGACATTAAAAAAGCCCCAAACCTGGAAAAGTATCTGCCAAAAAAAAAATATTTCTTATGAATTTCTGGGTATTAGGACCCTATTTGCCATTGTGCTTCTGCTGTTTTGGCTGCCTGGTACCCCAAAGTAGTTGTAAACCTTACCCATAGCAGCTCTAAAGTGACTTTGTTCTGCCAAAGCTGGACAGAAGATACTAATGGTGTTTAACTTTCCTAAAAATGCCATCTAAACAATGGCCTAAGGGAAGAGTAAAGTACATATGAAGCCTGAATGCTGCAATGACTTTTGGACTGCAACAGAAGGCTTCCACAGAATTGAAGGATTACTGCTAATTTTTATTCAAAATGGAAAAATGGACCTGATGAGTATAACTTGTACACACAGAGTGTGCTGAACACTGCATCAGCCCAGAGACTATTAGCACATAATTAATTAAAACGGCTTGGCACTTAAGCTTATGGTACTGACACTGTGAGAGCTAATGTTGGCCCAATTTCTGCTCTCATTACAATCCATGTCAGTAGGATGGACACATTTGAAACCATTTCCTGCTCTCAGATACATTATTTGCCAATAGCAGGATAAATTGATGCTGTGTAAGTGAGAAAACATCTCCAGCATTGCAATAGAGGAATAAATTATTCTCCAGTGTAGATTATAATTGCAATGTAATTTGGTGAGAAAAAAATAACTCCTCCTTCTGCTATGGTCAAGGGAAATATTTTGTGGTGCTATGAACTGTGCTTTGATTTGTGGTGTTAGGGAATTAAGGTTTCCCCTGAACAACCTTAGCTACCACAAAGACATGCTTGGGTAAGCTTGAGGTGCTTTCTCATCCCAAGCTTTTGAGTTTACAAGCTTGCCTGTCTTAGGACATGCACTCAGTGAAGTCATCCCTCAGCAAGAAATTGTTCTCTCTTTCCAAAATCAGACTTTCAGGGTTTTTCTCAGTTCCTTTAAAAATCCACTCAATCAGAACAGGGTTTCTTTACCAGAAAATATTTTCTTCTCAACTACTGCAGACAAAGACCGTAGGAAACCCAAAAGGCTCTTGCTTTCTCAGGTTTAAGGACAAGGACTTGCTCTGACATTTCATGCAAAAGCAGATTGTCAGTCTGGGTAAGTCCTCTGAGCTCCTTCGACCTTAGCGGGGCTGTGCTGTTACCCAGCTCAGGCTCAATCTGCAGCACAACTGTCTTGACAATACTGAGGTCTGTGTATCTGCACAACACATTAAACACCACTCCTGAGGATTTATTAGTGTTACAGTGTCACCAAGATCTGATTAATTATCAAGGATTTCTACAGAGCAGCTAAAGGGAGAGAAATGTGCTTTGAAGAACAGCATCATCCATGCCAGTTGTGTAGCAAGAACTAATTATTTCTGCCTATGCCATTGTTGTTGCCATCAGAGGGGAGAAGCTGGCATTTCTCCAGCTTCTGCTACTCTAAGGTAATAACGAAGAGTGTCTCAGCATGCTGCATGTTACAGAAGAAGATTTAATGTTCTTGCTGAATATTGTATTGAGTTCCTGATTTGTGTCAGCAAGATCTGCTAATTCATAAGAAAATGTGTCACCAGAACTTACTTCACATACATTTAGACACAAGTAAATTGTGCTGGAGAAAGCCTGGCTCTAGCCAGTACTTGCTGCAGATCTCGCTGACTGGAAAGGTTGCTAAGAGATCCAGTGAGGTGCAGCTAGACCTTGGTGTGTGGAGCCTGCAAACATACCTCCCTAGGGTACCTGACAGTCATCCTCCAGAGAGGTTCATGTGTTTCATTCCTGCTGGTCCTCTCTTTGCAGAAAAACCTCCAAAACTCTGTCCTTACCAGACTATGCTTCCCATTTCTGTGGTTTCTGCATAGGGTAATGCTCCTGCAGCATCCCCTGGACTCCTCAGTGGTTTTGTTGATCCCACAGTGCTGCTGGGAGCAGTCTCAAATGGTTTTTGCAACTCCCTTGCCTCTCCCATTGCATATATAAATAAAGCCTCACATCTGCCATCTAAAAATCAAAATATGTGGGATGTCCAGTGATACAAAACACTGTTCTCTCATTTACCATCAAAAAAGAAAACTACTGAAAGCTGATAAGAGGTGGATCCGCAGTTGGGCTCCTCAGGCAACACAGGACTCCCTCCTGCACTGCGGGTCAGACAGAGGGGAGCAAGTGGCTCATGTGGCTCCATCCTGGAGTCTCCAAGGCTGCAACATGTATTTTGATATCACAAAATCCCAGAACCCTTTATAAAATATTCATGGTTTTTTTAATGCTGCCTCGTCTAATTTTAAAATTCAGCCCCTAAATAATTTAGCAGACTTAGGGAAAAAAATAATGACAAAATAAACAACTCTCCAACAAACAAAACCCCCATTGAGGTTGTGGCACAGTTACTAAATTAACCTTGTCAAAGGTTCCAAATGCATTACTAATTTCTCATGAGAGATTTATAGCTGTGCCTGCTATGTCCAGGCACTGAGCCTTTTTACCATCCAAAAGTCAGCAGTTGATACTGATGGCCTGATCCTGCCAAAGATAAGGTCATGTTTATGGGAAGTGCAACATCATGCTTGCAGGTTTGTGAAAATGTAGATGGTGAGACCTTGCCACAGCATGGCCATCATGCTTTGTCCCAGATCCCACCTTCTCAAGCTGCCACAGTCTATAACTTTGAACCATAAATCTTAAAATATTATTCCTCCCTGGATGCTTCACATCCCTCCCACATCCTGGTCACAGTCCCCAGGGGCCATTTGAACACATAGTCTGGAATTCTGTGTTATTAACATGAAGATACAGAGATGGAGAGTTCAAACCTTTCCTCAGCAGTTGGTTGCATAATTAAAGCATCTCATTTGGTCTGAATTCATGTGCTTTCAGCTTCCAGTTCTTGAGCCTTGTTATAGTTTTCCTATGCTAAACAATAAAGTCATCATACCCCAAACTTTCTCTTTTTCCTTGGCAGGAAATGCTATCCCACAAAAGCAATCCCAAGTGGGCTTCTCATAGCTATTTATCACCATTCAAAATGACTGATGATGAAATTAAATTATGAAAATAAAGATGAAATTAAAGTATAAACCTCTTTAGTCATGTACCTATTTTTCAATAAACATTTTTTGCCTCTGTGGTTTGTTCAGGGCTGGCTTTGCATAGGTTACTCTTCTGAATACAAACTCAGTTCACCTCTCACTGCAAAAATACAGTATGCCCCCTGAAATGCTAAATATGCCAGCTAACTTTCCCAATTTAATTACCTTTTCCCAATGGTCTTGCTTAAATAGACTTCAAAGCTCAAAACCAAAACAAAACAAGAAAGCATTGCATTTTAATAATGCACTCAACAAAAATGGGGAGAAAAGGAGTTTTCATTACTCAGTACTGAAACCATGGGAACTCCTGTGCCTAGAGGCTGGTTTGCCTTTTATAACATTGATAATTTAAAACTTAATTGTTGTGCATTATTTGGTTAAAGAAGATTATGACTCTAACACTTGCATTTATCTATCAGTAATGGTAAGATAGCTCTTCCTCAGTAAAAATATATCTGGAAATTCATTCACCCTGCAAACAAAATCACAGAGTAACTCATCTGTAATGCTACTATTTAACCATTGAGAAATTAAACCTCTCTGTTCTGGTGTAGGATGAGAAATGTCTGTTTATTACCAACCTATTTTGGTGACTTTTCTGCAGTGCACTTTCAAACCATTTAAAAGGCATATTCTGAGGGTAATCTCTGGGAATAACAACTCCATTATATTGTGCTTAAGCTAAGTGAAATTTCTTGGTTGCATCTTCAAAGGGCAGGAGACGTTTCTTAATGCCTTTCATTTATCAGAAGAAATTAAACCTCCCTGGAGCAGCCTGGGTGCAAAGGACAGCGCTGCCAGCCTTCAGGACAACAATGCACACACTCACACATTGCCACTTGTCACATCTTAAAGGACTTTACAGGCTGCAAGACTGAGGTACTGCTTTCCCTTTGAATTAAAAACCATACAGAGCCCACGGGCTTTATTTGAGCCTGGTGGAGAGCAGGATAGAAAAAAACAACTACCTTGAGATCGTCCCAGGACTAAGACAACCCCCCCATAAAGCTGCAAACCCCAGAAGAAACTTCCTTGTGCTCCCTGGTTGCCCTGTTACAGGCAGTTTGCTGTGGGGACTTCTGCTTTCTCCTCTGCCCCTCACGCAGGCAAGGCTTGGTCCAGCTCTTGTGAGAAAGGCAGTGAGCAGCTAATAGGCAGTGCTGCACCAAGAGAGTCCTCCCTGATCCTCTCAGCTCTTAAGATTAGAGCTGAAAATCCCATCCACCATTAATTATGGGGAATTTCAATGTATCCCCCTCAGAAGAGGGAAGGCTTAACTTTCCAAAAATACCACCTGCAGTCCCGCAAAGTCCCAGCAGTTCCCACCTGATATTTAGATCACCAGCACATCAACAGGAATGCCATCAGAGATTCGGGAGGGACAAAGGGCTTTGCAGGATTAGAAAGCAAAATGTGAACTCTGCTGGGATTAAGTGGCACAGAAAATTCATCTGCTGCTTTAAATCCAGCAATCTTGTAACTTAGAGCACTCTTGAGAGCCTAATCAGAGCAAATCACTTTGAACTGTTGATTTTAAGAAAAAAAAGACAGGAGCAAAAAGGACTTATAACTTTTTCCTTTCACCAGGATGTACAAAAAAAATCCTACCCCCTCAAAAAAAACCCAGAACAAAAACCAACCCCCAAAAAAACAACCCAGAGGAGGAGGGAGGTAGACATACCAAAGAAATAATTTTGATGCTCAAATCCTCTGGATCATTTCTATACTTCTGCTCTTTTGAACATAGCCCTGATGCAGAAAGATGAGCACTAAGGACCATGATCCTGCTGTACAGATATGTAAATTAGAAAAAGTTAATAGATTTGAAAAGTTTACAGGCTCAAGAGGACCCCAATTCTGTGACACATTTGATGAGTCTTGAATCTGCAAATGCTTGCATGCAGAGCATAACATTTTCCACTGCCACACTACACACCAGTCTGTGTTTTGCAGAACTCTGATGAGTTCAACTCTGACAGCAATTAGTCTCACTGCCTTATCATATACCACAAAAAGTCAAGTCAGACCAAGTACAAAACTACAGGTTGGATTTTCTGAGGTTCCTCATGCCTGGGCAGACATCTGTGCAGATTTTCACAACGTGCATTAATGAGCCTCTACGGAACACTAAAGTTAAAAATGCACTGCAGAAAAAATGACTTCCTGAACTGCAGGTTATGATCCTACTGGGAATGAGTTTGTTTGTGTATTTTGGGTGGTAGGTACACTGTCTGCTCTCTGAAAATAGGCAGCCTGAGCAAACTCTGCTAGTTACTGAGCTGGAAGATAGCAGGCACCTTGATTACAAGCATCCATAATAAAAACAAGAAATCAGGAAAAATAAATGCCTGCAATAAAACCTGAATGCCCTTTAGGGAAAAGAATAATCAATGACCTTCCAAATACCTCATGTTAGAAATATGTGAAAGGTAGCAATCAGTCTGCATGCAGACGAATGAACTGTGGTTAATAACAAAGACTGTGTCAGGCTTTAAACTCCATTTTGAATGAGAATCTCTCCTGCTGTCTTCTACCTCTGCATAGTGATAATACCTGCAGAGGTGTCAGGAGACTGTCTCACCCCTGGCACAGAGCTAACAAGGATCATTAAACTCTGATGAACATCCATTTAAATTGATCTTCCTTAGTCAAAAAGTTGGCTCCTGTCCAGGGCAACCATTTCTGAATGCTTGACCTGCTGCACTGGTTGGAGGAGGCTGGGCAGACAAGCTAAAACCAGACAGCAGGTAAAGCCAAAGAGGGAACCTGTGTACAAGAAATATGCCAGGTAAAAGGCAGTGCCACCACTATTGCAACCAGTGCAGGCATGGTGGTCCACACACACAGCATGGCAGGACCAAAACTCAACCATCTGGATGTTCCTTTTGAAGGAATGCTGTAACACTCAGAGATGAACCGGTGAGTAGAGATACAGACTACTAACAGAAGCTGCTGCAACATAGACAGAGGAACTGGCAGACATTAACATAGCTTTGACCTCAGACCAATGCAGAAGTATAGACAGTGTGATTCCATCTGTAGAAGTTGCTGCTGAGGATCTCATGGAATGCAAAACCACATTTCCCTCAACCCTTGCTACGTTTTTCATGCATCTGCTTGGTTGCAGCACTGTGGTCCATGAACGTTAGCATTCAGCAGATCTCAAGGAAGTGCAACAAAGCAGCTCTGTTAAGACAGTTCAGCCCAGAAAACAGGAAATACTAAATAAAAATCCAGTAATTCAGTTGGCATTCCCCTGCATATTTAGTGTCTATAAAAGTACTTGCATGTGCTTAGCACAGCCTTTTACTGAGGGAAGCTGGGTAGTAGTATTTACTCAGCTAGTGCCTCTTTATTGGCAATTGCTTTCACTTGTGCAATGCTCTTGCTTTTGTTTTTAAAGGCCTGTGTTTCTATCACCACACCTTGCTCTTAGGAAGGATCCAAGTTCAACTGAAAAATGGCTGGCATTCCAAAACCTTGGGGAAAATTACCTTTTTTCTAGATAACCAGTGCTATATTCCTAGTTGCAAGGAACACAGACTGCCCTAGAATCGTTGCCTGCTGTACTTTATCTTGTACGCAAATGCTATATTTTCACTGCAGCAGAAATACCATCAGTCTCGCCTGGTCATTCACAGAGGAACGATTCACCATTCATTATCTGCCAGCACAAAAAACAATTGTAAGTGGAGCATTATCTAATTATTGTTTTAAGGAGAGCAAATTAGTAAAAAAAACCCCTTAAAATCCTAAAAGGTGATTTGGAGCTAGATTTAAAGGGAGACAATGCCTCAAGGTATCTATTATTTATGCTTAGCTATGCTGACCTTTGAAAAATCATATAAAGTCACGTACAAAAAGCCCATAAAGCCCTGACCCAAATGTCACTGAAAAAGCTTACATTGGGTTTTAGTGGGATCTAGATCAAGCCCAACACTAAATTAATTTCTGTGTTGTTATAATCCTTATCCTTTACTATCTTTCACGTTACACCTTTTTGTTATCAAAATGTATTGCATTTCCCGCTGGGAGTATTCCTGAGCTGTACAATAACTCTCAGATCTGACCCTTCATCATGAGGAGAAAGAGGATGTTTTGAATGGCTGAGGTGGTCTAAAGGTACAGATCCACCATGCAGGAGTGCTACAAGTGCTTGTTCACTCTGGTGTGTTTTATAAATGGGTATGTTTCTTGATTTTCCTTCCTGTTTCACTTCCTCTCTAGCACTACTGCATAATATTTATTCTGTGCCACTTTATAGTCTGTGGAATGGAAAGATAGTTCTGCTGGCAGAAACAGGAAACAAAAAAACCCCAAACTACAAAACCCCTGCATCAACCCAAACCACCCTTGTGTCTGTACCATATGCACTTAGAGTTTGGCTGGAGGCTGCAGAGCTAATGGAGAGGATCAGCACTTCTCTCTCAACAGGTACTAATTTGGGAGACACTTTCCTCTTGCAGAGTTTCCTGTGCAAATGACACACTGTTTGGAGAGGAAGGATCTAAGCTACAAGAAAGATCTTGTTATCTTCTGGCTTCATAAATGAGAAGTTCTAAAATCAACAGAGCCTTATTATACATGGGATAAACAGAAAAGCAATGAAGGAACCCTCTGTCTGCTGCAGATTCATGAAGTGAGAATGGGCATGATTTTCCAGCAAATAGGAAGTCATTCACTGCCCTCAAAGTTTCTGGCTCCACAAAGATCAGAGTTCCAGATGGCCAGTACTCTTGCCTGGCAAATACAAACTGGGAATTGTGGAAATGCAAGAAATCTTTTCACACAGGAGTCAAGAGTCCTCCTCTGTCAATCTCTGGAGCACACAGTCTTCAGTGGTTTAGATTTTTTTGAGAGAGAGTTGGAAGGGAAGAGAGAAAGCATAAGATGTGCAATAAATTACATTTATTTATAATTCTGCTCTAGTTTAGAACCCACTTAATTTGTACCAAAGCCCTTGGCTTGGAAACACTGTATATTTCCCACATTACACAAGTACTCAAAGAAAAACATAGTATAGAAAAAGTAGCCAAGATTTTTTGAAGTGACTAATGATTTTTGAGTGTTTGAATATAAATAACTTCAAAGTTAACACCATTTTCATAACCTCTGAATAAACCTTTTCAGCTCTTCTTAAAGTAGATACTACACTGCTGCATGGAGGTGCTCTTAGAAATCTGGGCCAGCTTTTCTTTTTTTAAGTTCCATATTTTACAATTAAGAGTTCTTTTCTCCTCCATGAAGACTGTCAAGCTACTATGCTATACAGTATAAATCCCTTTGAGATTTCTCCAAATACCCTTACAAGGACATGGTATTTTCCTAACATTATGTTCCAACCATTCTGTTCAACAGCCATGTCACTTATAAGATTTTATTTTCCATTTTGCTTTGTTGTTTTTCTTAAAAAATAGAACCAAATAGATATGAAAAAAGTGTTGTTTAATGAGCTTCTTTGTCTCCTTCACCAACTGCATCTTCTTTTGATAAAATCTTCTACTACATCCTCCAAGATTCATTTTCTATTTTCTACCTCCCACATTTTCATGTCAATTCATGTATTTACCAGATTTCCTTCTTCCATCCTCAATTATTCTACCCACTACTGGTTTTGATCCCAAATACTCTTTTTCTGTTGGTTGTCTATCTGATATCTTCCTCTTACTCCACCTCCTTCCAAGTCTTCCTTCTTCCCAACCCTACTAATCTAAGTTTTACTTCTACTGCTCAGGTGGCTTCTAACACTCAGCATCTTCCCCCCTAATTCCTCCTCTTTTCCAGCCCTCCCTAACAATTATCTTTCCATAGTCTATCATCTTCCCTCATGATTTCCTAAAAGAGTACACTGACTGATAAATATTTCCTTGCTTTATCTATCTTGTGTTTGTGACAACCCCAAAATGAGCTGCCTTGCTCAGCCATTAATCCAGTCTCTCAGTGGTCTTCTATTATCAGTTCACCCTGTGCCATCCTCTTTGTTGTTAATCAGCTTTTCTGGGTGTGAACAGCTTGAATACCTTTCTGGTTTCCTTTGTGTCACCATCTTCACTCCCAGTTACTTTGATATCGCCTTGTTTCCCCACAGTTTTTCCTCTACAGCCAAGCTCCTAACCCACCTTTGTACCTTTCAGTGTTCCCAACATGTTCCAGCTCATGCTGCTATCACTCTGTGTCAATATTCATGTTAGGGGTAGGAAGGAACCAGTTCAAGACAAAAATAGAACAGAAATTCAGGGGATGACTTGGGAATTGTGAAGCTTTTAGCAGTCATGGGCAATGACATTCTGAGGCTGCTCTGCTCAACCAAAACGCTGGAAGCATCTCCCCTGGGATGGCAATTGAGGAACTAATGCTGTCTTGCCAGCAGCCTCTCTTTCCTGGTCTCTGCCCAACAGACATGACTTGGAAATTATGCTTCCACAGTGACTTGAAATCTGGACATACTAATACTGGCCATTTTCCCTCTTGTCCAGGTTTTAATTCAACCTCCCTGACCACAACAGGTGGTGTTGTTGGAATCGTGTACCGAAGAGGTGCACATTGCTGTTCTCGCAGAGCATTGTATTTCTGCTCCAGGAGCAGCTGTTTAGTAATACTGATATTTTTACTAGTCATTTTAAGTGCATATTTAGCATGAGGCATTGCTCCCCTTTCAGTTTATCTTCTGCATTTGCTCTTTCTTTCATTTGCTTAATCCTGCATTGCTGAATTTGCTGTTCCCCTTTGCCCTACCAAACTCATACCTAAATCTGCATATGCTTGTGCCCGATTCCTCCAACAACAGACACTTGCACAGAACAACGCTGAGGTGAAAGGAACACATAGAGTGGATAGGGACAAGGAAAATGAGAAAGTTTCTGAGCCTCACTTATTTTTTACTTCTATGCAGGCAAGTGGTAATGGGTCACATGTTTGGTTGCACTGCTGAAGCTGCTGGCTGGGTTCATGAAGAATGAAAAAGCAGAAGAATAGAAGAAATGAGAATGGCATCTGATGACAAATCAGTGTAATGGTAAACCTTTCCAAACCTGTTTTTATAGACATATTTCACCTACTGAAATTCATTCTAACACTTACACACTCCAGGAATAATCAGCGTATTTCTATCTCAAAAGTTTGGAGTCCTCCTTTCCATGTCCCTCTCAGCTACTCAGCTACTCAGAGCTGCAGCCCTGCTGAGAAATCAAACATTTTTCCTGAGCGCTGGAAGAGTTGCCCATGCAAATCCCATGCACAGTAGGAATTGTGTGAAGGGCTGGATTTGAGTGCCTGCACAGGTCAGAAGAGTTAATAGGGCTGACAGCAAGAACTCTCCAACCTGTCCTGTGGTTAGGTGTAAGTGGGATATCTATCTGCTGCCAGCTGGGAGAGACAGGCATCCATTAAAGGAAACGGCAAGGGCAATAGCAGCAGCCTGTTCTGAAATGTGATTAAAGCTAGGAAAAGGTGGAACCACGGTCCTCACTTACTTTGTACACCTCTTCCTTGATCCTCTTTCAGATGCTGGCTTATCTACTAAAATGTTAAGAGTGGAGCTCTTTTGATTGGCTGTTTATCTTGTAATTTTGAGGTATATTTATATACAATTAATTTCCAGAGTAGTTTTGCAGAGGGCAGACAAACGATGTGAGTCAATTCAGTAATTTTTTCCAGAGCAACTGGAAAATTGGGTTTGTTCTTTCTTTACTGACGTGGAACTCTGAAGTCCTGAGTGTGTACATATACATGCTGTACACTTCCAGAGTGTAAACCTGAATTATCTGATATTCCTAACAGAAGGAAGATTTTATGTCTTTTACATCTGCTAAGTCAACCTACTAGAAAGAGAGAGATCTTGCAGTGCCTTTCTCAGCCATGAGTACCAATGTCAGGTCCATTAGCCTGAATCTAGTATTTCCCAATTTGATTAGAAGTGCTGGCACTTGGGAAAAAAATGTCCTTGGACTAATAAACACAGCAAATTTGTTAAGGGAGCAACAGAAAGATGTGTGCTACACAGTCTCACAAGTACCACTCTCAGAGATGATACAGCTTTTTTCCATCTCTATAATAGTATGTGAAGTGTGATTAATATTTAGTTCTTCATGACAATGCTGAGAACCTGGACTGTTGTCTGAACTACCTGAGTCTCTGAAGCAAGCACATGACTTTTTTGGGGGAGGTGTTTGGGTTTGAGATTTTTTAGGGGTGAGGCTTGGTTTGGTTCGAATTTAAAACAAACACACAAACAAAACTGATACAAATCTAGACTTGGGGACAGCAAAATAAGCTCTGCATCTTGGCTGAATAACTTCTGTGCCAGAAGAGAGACAGTGAAACCAGTGGAAGACCTGAGCATGGTCTGAGGGCATTATATAGCCCACGGGTAGTTGGGGTTTTTTGGCCTTCGCTTTATTTCTCCCTGCCTGTATAAATGCCGTTGAAATGAAAATTAAAACCAGCCCAAAATGCAAACCTTACATTTACAGTTTTTGAAAATGTTCCAGCTCTTGATTCCATCTGTTCAAATCAAAACCCATGGTTGGATAACACACAAAACCTTTTTAAACAATACTAAGTTGAAATATATGCAAATAAGAGTTTCATTGTCTTTCATCTCATGAAGGCTAATAACATTACAGATGACAACCTTCTTATCAAAAATAGTTTCTAATACAAATTGCCTTTGACTATATTTACAATGTCACTTTTAATCAAGTAAATTGTCAGGCTATTGCACTTCTGCAATCCACATTACACAAAAAATATAATGAAGAGGGAAGTGGGTACAAGTGCTTTCAGCTTTAACTGGCTGCCCATTTCATACCAATTACTACCTATTTAGTAAGCTTACCCTTCTGTTCTTAGAAAAACACTAGATATAAATGTATGGGTTCCTCTGAAGGAGACACTGTGCAGAAAAAGCTTATTCCACTTACAAAGAACATTTGTCTTTGCAATTACACTGACTTTTCTTACTCCTATGCAATTAGTAAATAAAAGCTAAAAATAGCCACTTGAAGACCAATATGGTCCCTGACTGTTTCTCTATTATGTCACTTTTAGGTTAGTTCAATGTTCCATTGTTTGTAAGTTAACAGCTTCCTTCAGATGTTTTTATCCCTGCAGGTGAACTCACACACAGTGCACACACTCTCATCCACGTGTGCATCTCCTACAAGGACTCAGGTAATGCCAGCTGAGCTCTACCCTGTTCTCGGGGCTCACCTACAATCCTACAGCTCAGCCACACGCTGGAATGTTGGTCTGTGGTTTCTCCCTAGGTGTGCTGAGACAGAGGTTTTTAAACACAGATGCAAATCTTTCCACACTTTCTGCTTTTGTTGGTGTTGTTTTTTTCTTGTAAGGTCTGTCCAGAAGCAGCAAGCATTTAAAAGCAAAATACTAGCACTGAGACTTGAGTCTGTCAAGGGCAGACGATTGTCATAGTCACAGACCTACCTCAGCTGCTTGCTCTGGCTCAAGGTGCCTTTACGAGATCACATCTTCCAAACCCTCCATCTGCAGAAACTGCTGTGGCAGGCTTGCATGATCCACCAAGGGCAGGAGCTCTCTGCAAAGCCAAAATGGAAAGAGTTGTATTTCCAGCCAACAGAAGAAAACATGGATACAGAAGCTGCCGGTCAACGTGCATCACTGTACAGACTTTGGGGCTCCAAATGGGGAGAGACTCGCAGTGTTTTCCCTCAACACTGAATGGGTAAAAGCAGAGGGGAAATACTGTTATAGCTGCTGATCACCACCACAGCATGGCTGGTAACTCAGCTGGTGGATATCAAAGCAGTTTCACTGGAAGCAAAAGAGATGGGCTCATTTATAGAAGCTGTGGAAAGGAAAACTCAGGAATAATGAGTCTAGACCTTTGCTAGTGTTGTTGAAAAGATTATATAGTTTTTAGGACAACAGAGCTAAATTAATCTAGTTTCCATGTGTGGATCCTCTGGTATCTGGTAAAAGTGAACTTATTAACCATTTTCTCTCTTGGGAATTAATAGAGTTTCTTCCCTAAGGTCAGCTGCCCATTTTCACAAAAGGTGAAGAAATTTAACATAATTCTATTGCAATATATAGCTGAAGCCAGCTATTGGGTTTAAATGTACTACTGAAGGACTGACAGATGGACACAAATACAAAGTGATGTGTACATCTTAGAAGATGGCCTGAAAAAGCAGCATAAGCACTAAGATGTCTCAAGTCAAAAAAGCACTGCTTTCATCTCTGTTCATTTTCTTGCTCAGAATACAGGTTGCTGCCACCAGAACAGAATCATTTCAGCTGGAGGATGAATACACTCAAATTGAAGCTTATTCTTAAAATTGCTCAAAGCCTGATGTATAATTGGCCTGTAGAAAAGAGCACAACATAAATGCAAAGAACAAAGAGCCTAAACTTGAGGAAATCAGGAAAAAATCTCAGTTGGTTCAAATGGATCAGAGGTCTCATTCCCAGGTTTTGAATCTTGAGCCTAATTTTCAGAGTTACCTATTAAAAGCTTTAGCCCCTTCTGACTTTTCAAAGCCAGGCATTTTGGAGCAGATGTACTTAGACTCAAACTTCACCCTTGAGGTTCAGACAGCTTCAGGTAATCTTGTGCTTTTAGACCTCCATGGGTTTTTGCTAAAGGCAGTTAGCAGGAGGCAAGCAGCCAAATGCTGTAAACAGACCTTGAAATGTGAAGGAAAGACCTAGCATTTATAAACAGTGTCATGAAGGCTCTTGCTAAGGGCTTAGTTCATGATCCTTTGAAACAAGCCTGGATATCTGTTTGAAGTAGCTATTTTTAGGTATTCTTTGCATGTGAACAAGCAGACTCGAAAGGAACTAGTGGAGGGATTTTCATTAAGAGTTGAACAATATCACTAGCTGCTTTCTTGATCCAGTGGCTGGATCAGACAGTGGAGGATGACTGCTATAGAATTTGGGCCAAACTAAAGTAAACTGTGCTTTTTCATACAAAATCTAAAAATTAGTTTCATGTTGAATACAAAATGATATTTAATCTTATATGGTGTTTTTGGTTTGATCTTGTTTTACTTTGCTTTCAATGTTTCCTCAAAATGAACCATCATGCCTCTATTCACATTTTCTTCTGGCTGAAGCTGTCTGGTTGATTCAGCATGAATTTGAGCTTGATTTCTGCCCACTCAGAACTTTTGTTTTGGGGGATATAACTGAGTTGCTTTGGCTATAACTTTGACTTTGGTGACTTTAGCCAAACAGAAAGAAGCAACACAAATCTGCAAGAAATAGAACCTCTGTAGGCTGTGATCAGTGTTTGACTCTTGCCAAAAAAATGATGCCAGTCCCACCATTTGGTCCCTCTCCTGCTCAACCACTCCTGCTGTCCTGTAGTAATATAAGCCAGAGAACCAAGTTGCTAAACACTAATCTGACACTAAGGAAAGAAGTCTTGTGACAAACACTACTCATCAGACAACATCCTACCTTCCAAGGAATGGAAAAGGGGAATTTCCTCCATACTCTCCCAAGGAAAACTTTCAAAACCAGGTTTGCTAAGGTCACTTCATGTGCAGAGCTGCTGCCCTCCTCCTGGTAGCTCTGGTCATAAATTGAGAGCTCCAAAATGAGGAAATAAAAGTTTTGATTATATGCACTAAATTTCTATGATAGTTTTCATCTCTTTTCTATCACTAGGCTCAGTTTCCTGAAAACTGCCTCATAAAAATAGCAGCCCTAGCAAGTCTTGTGTACTATCTCCAAGATGTGCTGATTTGGCCCCACATACCTTCCTGGTGGCAGGACCTGCAGAAACACCCAGTCTAATGCTCTGGCTCTGTTCTGCCTCAGACCACCCTGATGTCATGCAGAGAGCCAATCTCTTCTCTAACAGATCATGCCTTTTTCATTTAGTGCCCAGTTCTCCAGTAACATTCCCTCTTGTCACTGGTGGTACCTGCACTCTCATTTCCTTCAGCAGCCAGAATGTGAAGGTTAGCCACAAAAATCTCTCAGAACCTGGCTATAGGACTGCAAAGACAGACAAGTCACCATCTTTGTGTTCAGCCTGAAGAGGTTTTCTGTTGTTTTATTAGGGTTAGTAATTCTCCTGCCCCTTTAAGACTTCTACCAGTGGCTAAAGCAACCACTTAACTGCCCCTCCTCGCTCTTCCTCACCTTTCAAAAATCACATCACAACAAAATAAAGCAGATTAGGGTTCTAAGAGAGGAAGGTTTTTCCTTCCCCACATCCATTTCTCTGAGGAGGTGAATACCAAGAATTATTTACACATCATATTGGTCCCTGGCAATCTCTGATAACCCCTGTGGCAGAGACTTCAGTTCTGGCCTCAGGAAAACTGGCTTCTAGCTTCAGTTTTCCTACAAATACCCTTTGGGCAAATCCATTATTTTGTCAGTGTCTTGGTTTACTGACAACTGAGTAGGGATAACAATTCCTTTTTCCACACCCTTGTACAT
Organism: Galbula dea; assembly: GCA_013399015.1. Taxonomy (NCBI): domain Eukaryota; kingdom Metazoa; phylum Chordata; class Aves; order Piciformes; family Galbulidae; genus Galbula; species Galbula dea. The sequence continues at coordinate 4,591,545 of VWZX01003966.1, forward strand.
GCAGATTTTAGCTCCCCAGGATGGTTACACATAAAGGTGGCTGACCCAGAGGCAGTAGTAGCCCTGAAGCTTCAGGAGCTGTAGTAGCCCTGAAGCTTCAGGAGCTGTAGTAGCCCAATCTCACAAAGCCAAATGTTGTATTCCCACATTCTCTGTGCAATAAACAATAAAATCTGTCTGAATTAAAGAGCTAGAAAATATGAAAAGGAAAAGAATAAAAAATTTTATGACCCACAGTCCCAAAATTCTCTTGTGTGTTTAACCACCAAACTCTCATGGATCTCTCATGATATTAATTTCAGGGAATAATTCTCAATTTTTAACAGACATTAATATTTGAAAAAAGTTTGAAGCTACAAATATTAAGTTCTAGGTCTATTAGAATGTTAAAAAATGGCTCCTCTATAAAAATATACACACATGCACAGCCTGCCTCTTACACACCTGCAGGTTTTTCCACACAGGTCTGTTCCATGTTCCTTCTGTTGCTTTTACCAGAAGCATGATTTTTGTTTGTATGAATCCTGCTTTGCTTATTGAGAAAAATATTCTGCAGAACAAATAACATATTCCTTAAAATACTATAAAATGACAAATGCAGCATCAGGCTGAGAGTTGAATAGCACTGTTTTTCCCTAAATACAAAGTATTTAGAACATTGGAGAAGAAAGGAGAAAAGAATTAAGCTAATCTGTCTACTATTCCTTTTCTGCAGGAAATACATTACAGGACTAATTTTCTCAAATCCCCAAAGAGTGAAAACTCTTTCTCCCCCCTTTCTCAATGCAATTTTCATTCTTTTGATAAATTAGAAAGACTTTAGTTTCCTTTTTCATTACAGTGTGAATTATAAACACAGGCATAAGCTTCTGGGTGTTACACATTAGACAGAAAGGCACAGAAACCATACATGCCAAAGTGTTAATGCACATTGAGAGGAGACAGTGCTGCTGGTGAGGAGCTTGGCCACCAGCCCCAGAATGGTTGGTCACCTCCTCTCCTGCCCCTTGGCTCACTGGACTCTATAAATCCTTCACTTATAATTTCTCAAACTGGAAAAGAAGTGACTTTGTCTCCTGTCAGATGCTGCTGCTGCTGCCACTCCTCTGTGGAGTTCTGCCTGTATAAGCTATCTGATGTTTATGCGATGCCTCAAACCCTGGAAGCTGGAAACCTGCCCACGCTACGCTCTGGTTTCTGTCGCTGCACTAAGTTCACAGTCCCAGTGCTTATGCAGTGGAAGTGTTTCTCCTTCTTGAGAAGATTAAATTAGACCTTTTCACCCCCAAATGTTTCTAAAGGCTTGAAACTAGTCCCTGAACTTCTGTGCTATGGAGCTTTCTTTTTGCCAAATTGTAACTGCTGGAGATAGAACTGGGCCTCACCTGCATCATGTCAAAACTCTCATTATTTTAGTTTTACACCACAAAAATCCCCACATTAGAAATAACACTTGAAATATACTGTGTCCTTCAGAGGTAAAGCCACTAGCTTTCTAATAAGTTAAGTTTCTGTCTTAAAGCCAACAGAAACCTTTAGTGTCTAACTTGTGCAACCTTTCGGAAAAGGAGAGGTCTCGGGGGACTTAGCAGTGCTTTACCTGCCTCTATCAAGCAGCAGAGGAATATCTTGAAGAACTGATAATCTGGGAAAGAAAGGAAAGAGGAAGGCAACAGAAACTCACCAACACGGTGAGACCTGCCCACTGTCACACAGGAACTGGGCTGGTGTGCACAAGGTGGAGGAGAACTTCTCAAGTATCTTCACTAGCACACATCAATGGACATATCTGGACTCTCTAAGAGGTTCTAGACTGCTCTTCACATCATGCACTGACATATAGAGCTAAGCACAAAGCCACTTTTTTTTTTTCAAGCCCCAGAACATGCATGCTTTCCCCTATTTCTATATTTGCAGGCAAACATATGAATCTGTTTCACAAACCTTCTCCTGTCTCCATTCAGCTGCCAGAATGATGATCTCAGGATAAAGTGTGCCAAACAACAGAGGATATTTTTGGGGAAAGACCCAATGTAGTTATAGAAATAGTCACATGGCTTGTCCCCTTGAGCCTCTTGATTTACAAAAGCCTAAATAGGGAAGACAATGTACAGCATCCACAAGGAAGCTTAAAATTCTAACAAAATACACTCAGTACTATTTTCTTCATGCTTCATTAATAAAGAAGAAAATGTCTTTAGACTTTCTGTAACATATGCACAGAGTGATTTCAAACCAGACTAAGATTCTTTTCAAATGAGGCCTATAATATACTCAAGCAATAACAATGCATTTTTTTATTGCTTTGCTTATAAAGTTGTCTCCATGTTTCTGGGACAAAGTTATTTGTCTTTTTTGCAAAGCATAACTTTGATGGTGTTTAGGACCTTTCTATTCCAGCTATCAATTCAAGGTTGAGTGTAGCCTACAGCAGAGCTGAGCTTGGGGATTTGAAATGCAAGAGGAAGATTTGTATTTTTCTTTAGAAATTATATCTTTTCATACAAATGAAAGACATAGGAAAACAACATTCTGATTCATTATCTAAATCATATATGACGTGTATGGCTCCATGCCATCAGGTTACAGGAATGCAAAAGGGATTTCTAGCTCTTCCATATTTCCTTATTTTACCCAGACTTCAAACAACACAATTTATTCATTGGATAGGTCTGGAACACAACCTCCAAGAAAAAACAGCCAACCTTTACAATTTCTACCGAAGACTGTTTCAGCAAAACCAACAACCTGTCCTGTTTCGCCCTCAGATGCAAAAATGCCACTCTCTCCATTGGTTTTCTGCATGGAAGAGCTGGGCTTTAGCAGCCTGGACAAAAGAAATGCTGCCCTGTTATTTACAAGTGAGGCAAGTACGTCTGCAGAGCTGAAGGATTTCACTTTTCACATCCATTTCCAGAAGGAATCGGATAGAGGCAATTCCCCAGGTGATCTTTCACTGAACACAATCTTTTTCTTGTGTTGGCAAAGGAGAATCAGAATGATCTCATGAGTATAAAATATTTGACAGTTAGACAATCTAGGGGAGAATATTTGCCCAGAAGACTAAAAAAAGAATCCAACTAGCTTTGAAAATGTGTGTATGGTCCTACAGTGAGGTGATAAACTGCATTGAGACATCAACGTTTACTAATGTTTGCAATTCAAATAGAGGCACAGAGTGGAAAACTGTGAAACTGTTTAAAAGTATCAGTGTATGCTGGTGTAAGCAGAGGTTTGTGTGTCATTTGATAGCTAGTTATTTCTTATTAATGTTTATGATGGCCTGATTTTCCATGTGATGCAGATCATATCTGATGAGTACATGGCACCAAATCAGCGTTTTGCAAACAGAATATTTTCTTATTTGGCCAGTGAAATAAAAAGGCTTCCTAGAGTGAGCACGCTATTAAAATGTTAATAGACTGTATTTGAGAATGTTTACTCAGATCTCAGCAGGAAACATATATACCATTTACAAAGATCTAGATTTGTGGTTTTAGCATAAAAAGGTTTCTTTTCACATGGAAGTGTAAAAATCTTTAGAAGAGAGCCAGGATTATATGATATGCCCTGTGCAAATGAAGAAAGGAGAAAAATATATGGAGGGCTAGTGAACTTAATTGTGTTGAAAAGGAGATATAATTGTGAGCATGAAGTATGTGCATATAATGTGATAACAACCTTTTATGTTTAATGCCTTAAATGCAAGTCAGTCCAGTGAAGTGCTGGTGGGAAACCACCATAAATACTGTTACAATATATTTCATGCCATCAAAGATTTTACTCTAAAAATGTCTGAGTTTAATTTTTCCCCCCCTTACATTTGCTTTTGGATATTTTTGCAGGTCAGCCCTCCATATTACTCAGCACTGAGGAACAGATCAGGTAGTGATGGGGATTTTGCCCATGACAGGAAAAGCAGGTTGTAATAAAAGAAATAAGGGCACAGCTCTGATGGATATGGGGAGGATCAGAGTGTGCAGATCTCCTGTCACTATAGATTGAGCAGAGCTGAGATTGGGTAAGATAGGAAATGGAGGTGCTTGCTATCTATTGCACCGCATTCGGTGGTGAGCACCTCCAGATTCCAGACAGTAGGGTGTGTGTGTTTAAGAACTGCTGTGAGCTGTAATGCAAAGTTCAGAATGAGAAAATAAAGAGGAAAATCTTGATGTACCATTCAGTCCCTTGTGAATTTATAAGCAAAGCTGGCACTGACTTCAGCAGAGACCATGTTTGTTCTGTATCAAATAACTGAATTGAATTGAAGACTGCAGGGTCAAAAAAAGCAGAGAATTCAAGAAGCCTATAAAAACAGAGTCCAGATTTACTGGAGAGCTGTAACCTTCCAGAAATGTAATTAAACAAACAGGCAATGAGTGTTTGGGATTGAAATCTCTGTTTAAACATCTGCTGTTGTTCTATTTGAATATCAGAGTTGAAGATAGAGTTCACATGTTGAAAAGGGCTAGAAGATTCCTTTTGTTGTCATCTCTTTTTTTTTTCCCCTCACTCTTTCTGAACATTGAGTAAACATAACATTAATTGGGTTGTGTCTGATGGTCAGTAGGGTGACAGGATTTGAACTCTTATATTCAGAAACAAATTCCTTGAAAAAAAACCCAAACTCTTTCTCTGGCTAATACAATCTCAGCTGAACACAAATAAAATACACAAATCTCACTGACAAATGGTCTGGATATTCAAAGATATCTATGACTCAGAAATATCTAATAAGGAGCTTGGATTTTTTTAATGTTTTGGCTCCACTTTTGCCCTGAAATGTATGTACATAAATTATTTGATGCAAATGTCAGTACAATCCATTGCTATCAGCTTAAGACACTTCCTCCAAATGGTTGAACTTCCTTCCATTGTAGGAAAAGTGAAAGGTTTAGAGAATTCTACCAGTCACTTAAAAAAAATAAATAAATGGAGGAGAAAATGAGAGATTGTTTAAGCTCATGGATTTGTTTTGCTTTCCTAAAACAAAATAATGCTAGATTCTATTTACTGGAAATCTGCTGGTTAAGAAAGATTTAAATGAAAACAGCATAGAGCTGTTTTGTTTGGTTGGCTTTTTGTTTAGGATTTTTTGAAAGGTTTACAGTGGAATTATACAAACAAAATTAAACTGTAGTTTAGCATCTTGCAGAATCACATAGAAGAACAAGACATTCTGATTAAGAAGGCTAAATCCCACAAACAAAGTGCATCAGGAATTTTCTGATGAATGGTTTCTTCTTAGAAAAATGCCAGTTGGCCATAAAAATACTTTTTCTACATACATATTGACAATGAACAATTTTTGTGAGAAACATCCTCCCACATAGCCATTCTGATTGCTGCCTTCATGACTTCTGGGTCTGAAAGACTTCCAGGATTGATGGCTGCAGGCCTGTGGTACCACCTCAGTGCCACAGTCACAATTTTAGATGAAGAGGAACATCCCCATTTACTTCTTGGCCCTTTAGCATTCCTTGTGAGACCTCACCAAACCTCAGCACACCCTCACTGAAACCAAAACCCTTGGAGCTAACAGGTTCCTTCCGGGAGCCCACAAAAATAGGGCTCAGCTGTTGGGTTTTGCAAGAGGGAAACAGCAATAGTATGAATCCTAGGTGGAGTTAAGGACATGGGAAAGTCTAAATTTGTCAACAGCATTGGAACAGAGCAGAGCTCCAGATTATCTTCCCTGGTGCAGAGCTGAGGAGCTGGCAGAGCTGCTAACCAAGCCCAGCTCAGCCACACTCAGAAGCTTCCCCAGCTCTTATAGTCATGAATATCCTTTGGTGTGCTGATGGCCAAGAGTGTCCATCCCATAATCTCCATTCCTGATCCTGCCACCATCACCCCAGCAAGGTTTTCCCATCCCTACATATTAGTTTTTCCCTGCTGCCCTTTCAGTGTGACTGCTTATCTTCACAGAGTGGAAGAAAATAATAGGAAAAATATGCCTATTTCTGTTGTGTGGGCACCTGCAGAGACCAGCAGAATGAAGCCCTCATCTCATCTGAGGCCTTAAGGCATATGGTCCTTTAATGTAACTATCTCTTAGAAAATATATAACAAACAGACCAGAGAAAAACTAATTTTCTCCTTTCTTTCTATTTAAATATACTGCCAATTCAAAAGACAGGATCCTTTCATCATCTAAATGTCTTTCCCATGTACAACATTCCAGTGATTACAGGTAGAAAAAGAAGTTCAAGTGGTGCAGTAGCTTTAGCAACTGCAGTTCTTTCTTGCAGAGAGCTGGTGTCTCTGGCAGCTGGCTAAAATCAAAAGGGAAGGCTGGAAAACCTTCCCAGAGCCTGGAAGTCACAGTTTCCAAGATTCAGGTGTAAGTGCTTCTGGTCAGCATGTTCAGCTCATACACAAGCCATGTACTCTTATGGGACATTTATAAGCCTGAATGACACTAACTGTATAGAAAGATTTCCTCAACCTGCACTATCAGTTTATCTTTTAAATTCATGCTCTTGAACATCCTAGAAACTTTGATTGGTAAAAGCCACACAGTGGAATATTGATCTCAATTATTATTTTGCAACACATTCATTAATTTGTTTTTCAATGCTACTGATATAACAGCACTGTGAAGATGTCCATTTCATTCACCAGAGTGACCCAACAGCACCCCTCTGCCAGGCTCGGACTACAGAAACGTGCCTCGGATGACCCAGCCAGCTGAGGATCCCCCACACATATTCTTATGCGTGTATACACACATTTATGTGGCTATGTAGAGGAGAATTTCAGTTAGAGTTGCAAAAGAGAAGTGCTGCTTTAAACAGTTCCTGGGTTTGTCAGCATACTTTGCTGGTTGGTGGTTTCTAGATGAAATCAAAACAACCACTAATCACTGACAACCAGGTTATGTTCACAGAGGAAAATAAAAACTTCAGAATACACATTAGCTTCTGGACTACAATGTTTACAGAGCCTCCAGGATTTTGATCTGTGGATGTCCCTAATGTACCAAATGTTGAAAATCCAAAACAACTGCCAAAGCTCACATTTGGCCCCGATTATTTCTTTGTTTATCATGGTTAGCATTCCCCAGATAAGAGATAATGTTGCAAGCCTAATAACCACAGAAAGTTTTGAAGACACACTTAAAGACAAACATGCTTATTTTCCTCAAATGTGGTTCAGAAGGAAATTAGTGTAAAACTTAGTAGAGTTTAATTGAGTGATGCACAGAAATGCTTAGGTCTCACTCCGGAAAAATTCTACCTGATTTTTGTCTTAACTAGATAGATGAAAAATTGAAATGATTTCTTCACATATGCTTTTGTCTTTCATCTACTAAAACTGTGTTTCAGATACCTTTTTATCTATCACTGTAAAATAATCCTTGAAATTCCACCAGTAATTTGTTTTGCATGCAGTCACAAAGAACTCAAAAGAAATGGATGCATCTTGTCCATTTTTTCCTTAATCTAGGTTATAGCCATAGAAATAAATGATCTTTAAGGTCCCTTCCAACCTGAGCCATTCTATGATTCTATGAAATAGTAATTATTGTCTTGTGGTTAGGAGTTACTCCATGAAGACACCAATGACTTTATGGGACTTATTGCCACAAGACCTCATTAAACTGAAGAGCTTAGCAATATTCAAACAGGTGTTTTGTTTGCTGGATAAGAATTTGCAGAGAGAAATACAAAAAACCACCATTTACTAGAGATAAAAAACCAGCATGCTTCACAACAAGACAGCACCACATGGTTGGCACTTAGAAGGAAATCACAAGGCAAGGACAGAGTCATTAGGGTCCATTGCAATTTTTTTCCTCATTTAAAACTTTTCCCTCAAGGCTTTGCCATCTCATGGATGGATTAGGTGGTTGAATGCTCTGCATGAACAGAGCAATCTCCAGATTCAGAGAGAATCTTATTGCTCACCATAACTCTTGGCACGGGGCACCTGGCATGTCTGCAGTTGGATAGCACTCTATAAACAGGTGAACCAGAGGTGAAAAGTTAATATTCTGCTGTTGTGACAGTATAATTATCTCTAATAATAAAGAAAAACAGCTGCTTCGAATACTCTTTCACTTAGAAAGTGCTGGGATCATTATACTTTGACTTTTATCATCTGTTTTTTGGGTAAACTCCCAATGTGGTTTATCTTTCTGCAAAATAGTAACATCTCATTTTATGAATGACAGACAGATGGGGTTTGCTGCAAGGCTTATTGATAGTGAATCACATAAGTCTGTTCAAGATACTTAACTGCAAGAAATACTGAAGATAACAAAATATGGCTTTCTCTCACTTTTTCAGACTCCTGTTATTTATTTCCAATGGTTTCAATTTTTCTTCTTTTTTTTGACTATTCAGTATTATCACCTGGCAAACCTAAAGCTTTGTGATTTTTTTTTTGGTTTCGGTGCACAGAGGGAGAACAGCAGCTGTTTTACCATTAATTGAAAGCCAGAGGAGATGCAGTCCAGATTTCAGAATAAGGTCTGTTTGCAGGAAATATGGATGCTATTCATCTCTTCTCCCTGTCTTCCTCCCACCCCCAGCAATTATCTAATTGGATTTTCATGTCCAAATCCTGTTCTCTTAATCAAAAGGCAAACAAAATCAATCTTTTGGCTTCCCAGAACCTGAGTGAAGCACTTAGTCCTAAATCACTGAGAAACTTACTCTGTAAAGCTCTGTCAGATCCAGCTTACTAAATTACTTAACCCCCATCACTAAAAGCCACAGTAACCATCCATGAGATCTGCTGCAGTAATGTTACTTTTTGTTATATTATGAAAGGTTTTATTTTCACCAACTTTTGCAAAATCCATACAACTGACACAGGACAAATGATTGGGGGTTTTACAGTTGTTTTTCTAAATTACTTTTTATAAAAACTTAAGCTTTGGGAAGCAGATACCTCAGTAATATGGTGATATCATGCAACATCTGAGATGGAAAGAAAAACACCTAACAAGTATGTTATCAATTGCTAGATATTTACTCTGACAGACCTAATCCTTGAAATCAGAAATTTAGCTCTGCTGCCTGTCGTCCTCTGCAACAACTTATGTCTTAGGACATAGGGCTGGATGCTTCCCTGCATTGCTTTCCCTTGGCTGCACTCTTCCAGCAGTGCAAAGATGCTGTATCCCTTTTTCTAGGACCCTCCAGTGTGGTGCAGAAGAGGTTAAGCACAGCTATTCCTGACATCCCAAGCCAAATGCCTACAACAGATACAGGCAAGGGAGCACAAACACTAGCAACAGGGTGAGTACAGCCCATGGTGTTCTCTGCATTCAGGTTACAATCTGTATTAGATAATTATATAGTCAGGAAAGCAAGAGCACTATCAGACAGATGTAACTCCTGCACATCACCTGCCTCAGGTCAGGGCAACCTAGGGGCTGCTCTGGACTCTGCAGGTGGGCTCCAAGCTGATGGCTGGAGGGGCTGCATAAAGGTGAAGTGCTGCTAATTTGCATTTGTCCGCTGTAGCTTCCCTTTCCTTTGTGCCCTCGGTACTGCCAGGTAGTGCACACAATGCAGAGTGTTTACCTTATAGCTGAGGTGGCTTTAAAGATTAGATTTGCAAAGCTAAGGTTTAGCCTAGTGGACAGGATTTTTCATGGGAATGTTTCTCTGTGTCTCATATTTGACATAAAAGATGAGAGCTGGCACAGGACGTGCCTTTAAAAAGCCAGTGAGAAAACAACGTGGCTATGAGACATAATTCACTGGGTCTGCTAAATTCTGTCATAGCAGAAAAATAATTCTAATTTTACAATTCCATTGCTGCATTACAAATCTGCATATCTATACTATAAGCTATGACTCTGCTATCCCCAGGGTTGCTTAGTCAAAACACTATATTGAATTTTAATATCAACAATTCCATGAAAATTATTCTGGGGGAAAGTAATCAGGCACATACATCATTGGTGTTTGACCAAAAGACCCACTAGCAGCATAGAGAGCATGTTTTAACTTCCCTTTTCATTTTCACATGCAAAGAAAAAGTTTCTTTTTTGGTCATCCAAATCTTTGAATATTCAAAGAGCAAAGAAAATGATAATGTGTTGCTCTTTAAACAAGAGGAGCTTAGAAGAATGGAAGGTGAAATTTTCAACACATTACCAGATCCTCTGTTAGAAAGAAGTATTTGTCTGCAGCAATGTCAGCACTTCTTTTCTCCTCAAAAAGAACCTTACAAACACTGTCAGGAGCACAAACAATCAAAGTTACTATTTCACTTGTCTGCTGCCATCAACATACAGCACAAACTCTGTCCCATGCTACTGCATTATGCAGGGAAGAATTTGAAAAGTACAGTTTAAAGAATGTAGTTGAAGTGGACACAGAAACAAATACAGCACAGGCACTACAGTTAACTGCAGATCCCAAAACTTTATTTAAAAGCAGATAACCTTGATAGTGTTTTCTGCAGATCTGCAATTTCTCATGCTTGTTCCAAGATGGAGCTCTATCAGCAAAGCTGAAAAAAGCCCCACTGAAATAATACCTTAATACAGTTATCTTACAACAGGATCACCTTGCAACTGAGACTCACCCATATTGCAGATCCTAGCACCTCCCTAGTTATGGTTTGAGGGAGCTCTGCTTTCCTCTGAATGCCTCTGGTTCATCCTGAGGCTTTATTCCTATCTGAGTAATGAAGAAAATCATCTTTTTTTTTTGGTTATTTTTGGTTGCTTTTCAATGGTGGCTGCCAACACACTTTCTCAGCTTTTTCACTGAAAGAATCACCAGAAAAGAAGATCCCTCTACTGTTCACTCCATCTTGATGGAGGGGCCACCTGATGTTCAAACTCTCTGATGTTCAGCCTCTCTCAGACCAATACTCAACTCAGAGCTCCAACACAGTTCACTAGGCTGAAGATTCCTTCTCCTATCTACAGGCTAGATCCAGCTCCACACACCCTAACCAGGAATCTCAGAGATATAGAAATTACTTTTCTCCTTAGCTGTGCCACAAGAGAGTGTTTTTAAAGCTATCACATCAGTCCCTGCTTCTGCACTCCAGCTGTGATGAGGTCCCTGCACACCACAAGGACCCAGAGGAGACCAGTGGTCCCAGAGAGAAGCCTGCAGCCAGGACCTACTGAAGCAATTTATAGCTCCCTATACCACATTTTTTGGTGAGTTGTAGGACAGTCTGCAAAAGCAAAAAAAACCCAAAAAACCTTTAAAGAGAAACAAAGTAAAACATACAGATTGCTTATGTCTCATGATACTCATAAAGTAGCTGTATTGAGTTTCAGTGTTGACTGCTGGTTGCAGTTCAACATTACAAGATAGATTTCCAGCTTTAAAAACACAACTTGATCCCAACACAAACGTTTCACAATCTTCTTTGCTGGAAAGTCACTGCATAGCTTTGGGAACCCTATAAAATTCCTCCAGGGAAGAATTTCCCTCATGCTGCAGCAAAGTCAGTGTTTCTTCTAGCATTTATCACATACCTAGCAGCTTTATAATCTTTTAAAACGTGCAATAGCTGGGCTTATGACAAACTTCCTGATCTTTCTTTTACAGGAGACATGTAATATTTCACATCTATTATGCAAATTCAGATAGCAAAATAATTACCTCCAGGAACTACCTGAATAAATCCAGCAAGGCAAGTTCAGAAGCACTTAAAGCCAACAGGGCAGGTCATTAAGGACAGGGATAGCCTAACCTGTGAGACTGCTTTTGTAATTCAAGGCAAACATGTAATTAAAGATGTAAGTAGAAGATTTAAACACTTATTTATACAGTTCTGTTATGAATTTCATAGCTGGGGGATGTGAAGTTGGGCCTGCAGAAGAAAAAAAACAGCAGAGACACAAACTCTTTGGTCTGTTTGATGGCATCTCAAAGACTACTTCTATTGAACCATAGCAGAGAGTTCTACAGATTGTCTTTCCTCTTTGCCACCTGCACATAGCAAGCATGCAATTGTGTGAGGGGCTCCTGCTCCCTGGGCAGGAGGACTACAGAGTGCAGGACAAGCAGGAGCAGAGCTAACACATGTGGGAGCATAGGTGCAGCAGCTGCTGGAAATATTTTAGCTCAGAAGCAAGGGGGCAGGACATGCAACAACTTGTCGTACTGCATGGAGAGCAGCAGAAATTGAAAAGCCATATCTGAACAGGACCCAGCAGCTCATGGGTCTTCCTCTTTGGCAACACCATAGCATACATTAGAGTGCAAAAACACTAATTATACCACAGCAATCCATGTCTTCCAAAAAACAAAATCTGTGCTGTTTTCCCATGTTGCTATCAGCCTTCATCCTAGCCCTTCAGGCACTGCTATATCCAACAATACACTTCATATTTCAGCTGCAGCTGATGGAAACACCAGCCCAATAAGTAAAAAAGAGAACTCCAGCTCCCTACTTAATCTTCCTATTCCACCAGGTCCTCTGCACTTCCTTCCTCTCACCCCAACGCTGAGATAAAATAAGTAGATATCATACCCCAGGTTTGCTCCAGACTCTGGGTAAGCCTTATGGGTTTACAATATGAACTGAGCACTTCACACCCTGAAGATGTGTGACCAAGCCCTTCTCCAAATATTATTCAGAGTTCAGTGGTCCACAGCCTCCTAAGAGCAATCATCAGTTTTCTATTCCTGCCAGCACCTGCTCTATGTCTCAATACCAAATTTCCTCCAAACAACAGTTGTTCAAGTAGGAAAATATCCAAGTGAAATAGAAATCTTAAAACCCACCATATAAACTGCTGATGAACTCCATAATCTAACCTTAAGCTACTAGAAGAGAAGTAGGAAGGAAGAGACAAGTTCAAAAGGCCAGAAGTAGAAGCAGATCCTACTAAACTTTTAAGAGTTAGGTATCCAGATTCTAAATTAAGTAGATTTATAGGACTTCTGGAGAACATGCATTTTTAAAATATAATATGCAAAAGAAATTATAAAGTGGTAGTGGCTTGAAAGCATGCATAGAGTGAAAGATGAAATTCAGAGACACATCCATTCAAGTGTCCAACAATTTAGGGGCTGCTGTCTACAGAATGAGCCCTGATATAACACAGACAAATGAGATTCGAAAATTGGCAGCTGTATATAAGACTTCTCTTAGAATAAAAATGCACAGAGTAACCTGCATTTAAATCTCAGCACCTTTTGTTAGCTCTCCTCTCAGAACACATCCAGTTTCATTTATGTTTAGTGTGAACATTTGTGCCCGTTTTTCATTTTACATAAACATCATCTGCCTGGTGATAAGATGCACTGGAACGCTCATTCTTGCGTGTTTATGTCCACAAACTGTTCTATATGAACTTAATATATTGGTCTTGTTTTTCAGTCTTGACCTGGTTTACAGGGGTATAAGTCAGAACAAATTAGATTTAGGTGGCAGTAAAACCAGAACAATTTTAGTGGACATTAACTTTTAAAGCCTTTGCAGCTGACAATAAAGAAGAGTGCATGAGAACAACATAAGCTCTTGGACACCTGCTACAACATTGTGAAAACATTACTTGATCTTTAAACTGCTAACAAGCCCAGAAAGATGAAATGAAATAAGAGGATATTTCAATTCCATGAGCTCACATTCTGTTTCAAATGCAACCTAAATATACCTATGTAAAAACAAGCCACAATCAAGCCAATGATCTTATGAAAACATATATTTGCAGCTTTCATAGACAAGTTGTGAGATTCTTTGTTCCTGCCTTAGTCACATGTGAATGGTTTTAAAAGGTTGGCTCGTTATCAGGGCTGAGCATGCCCCATCTTACAAATGCAGCATTTGCTGCAGTAAAAATTTCCAATTTGCAAAAAATATTGGATTAATACAAAATAGAAAAGAAAAAAAATTGATTAATAGAGTTGATGAAAAGAATAAAACCAATTATTCCTGTTAGTTGCTCCTAGGGAAAAAAATGTACTGCAGCATTATTCTAATACTCATTTCTAGGAATCAAAGATCCTTTTAGTAAACTCTATAAACTAAGTCTCAAACTGTGGATTGATAGCTCTGCTTCAGATTTCCCAATCATGACCATTTGCTGATGCTTTTTCACCCAGTCCTTGAGTACATTCATAACAGTATCTTTGGGCTATATTATACAACAGTTCCTGAACTTGCACTGTTGCTGAAACCCCATAAAATGAAAGTATGACCTTAGAGAATTCAATGAAGTCAGTGATGACCTAAAATATACACTGTGAAAAACAGTTCTTTATGTGGTAACATGGCTGAAACAGTTAACATAGCACATTGTGCAGACATGAAAATTGCTGTAAAAATGTAAGTGGTTTGCTCAAGGTCACACATAAAATTGGTTGCTTGAGAACAAGTCCAACAGGTCAGGAAAGCCCAAGAGGAGAAGAAATCAGCCAGTGACCACAAACCTTAAAGATGTGATGAAAGGACATCTCCCTGCAAAAGGCTATTTTTCTCAATTTCACATTTCATTACAAAGATATATAGCAGGGCAGGGCTGAGATTTGGGTTGATTTAGTTCAAATGAATCAAACCAGTATATCTTGGACCCTATACACCCAGCTTCCCCCCTGCCTTCAGAGGTGAAGAATGACCAAAAGTCACTGAAAGGCAGAGAGCAAAATGGGCAGAAATAGTAGGGAAGATTTTATTTAGAGCTTTGCATGTGGCTTGGGAACAAGATTTAGAGAGGCAGGATGAGAGGATGCCGAGAGGGAGGATGGTACAGCACAGGCTTAATGAAGAGGCTGACATGAGAGAGTCCTTTTAGAGAAGTCAGGATACAGAATTAGAGACTGAGAGGAACAAACAAATTTTATGATAGTAAAATCATATATAGCATAAGGAGGAGTAATGCTGAAACACAGCAATATTTTCTACAGTTTAGTTATTAAAAATTGTATCCCAGAAATAACCATCTGCCTTCACAGCAACTGCTCTTCTCCAGAGAACAAATGCAGTCTATTAGGTTTTTTAATATATTCTGCATTGTTGCAATATTGAGCAATACTTGAATCTAGTTCTTCTGACACACAGCTATGAAAAATGTAATTTTTAAACTTTAAAATATTTACAGAGCTAGTGAAACTTTTACAATTAAAGTCTGAATCAAGTTGTCATTTATATGTGGTATACTGCAGATTTGTTAAATTCAATAGTTAAAATAGAAGCAGCAATAAATATCACCAGACAAGAGAAACCCATTTTTGTCTGCATCCAGCTGTTTGTTTATTTATGTATTCATCTGCTAATAAATTTCCAGCAGCCTTGCAAACGTGCATATTTTAATGATCATTTTGGAGAGGCAGCTTATGGGACTGGGGCAGGGAGGACACAAGTTTTCTTTTCAGCCAGGATCATGGTGTACTTAAGTTTCCATTGGTAGTAAATCCATTTACTTCTATTGTAGCCCTAGTTACAGTAATAATTGGCTGCTGAAATACCCTTTTTGAACTTGCACATCCAGCTTAGCATCTTAAAACCCACTCCAAAGAGTACAATATCATTATAAACCAGCTCAACCAGTTCCAGTTGCAGCAACATCCAGATCAGTTATGTATTTGCTACAGAAATGGCTGCTCTGAAGTTTGTGTACATGACCAGGATCTTAAATGTTTTTTCCTGCCTAACAGGTAGGAACCCATTAGGTTCAGTAACCTCATTTGTACAATGACTTTAATGATTGGATTCTGTCCTGTGAGTGAAGCTCATAAGTGTGGGATCAATAATATTGGGAATACTATTACTAATTACTAGCAATAGTTTGCCAAGCTGATTAATTTGGGTTTTTCTCACTTTGATTCATCTTTACTGCCTGCATGAACTCCTGGTACACACAAATCATGGAAACAGACCTGAGTGCCTACTTGCACCTAATCTTGTTCAACAATTTCTTTTCATTAGTGGGATAGAAGCACTTTGCTGCATTCAGTGCTCCGCTATATGCTCTTTGAGTCTTTGGCTTAACCCTTTTAACATGATTAAAATAGGCAAAGATCAATGTGGCCAGCATTCCTCAGAATGACAGAGACAAGCCTAATTGCTACTGAAACTTCACAAAGGAAACAAAAAAGCAAAAATTTTCATTTTTTTTCTAATTTAGGGGGGAAAAGTCTAATTGATTGTGATTAGTAAAGCCAATACTTTGAGATGTTGTCTAGGTTACCAGATTTATTGTCCCTTTTCAGCAGTCGTGGCCATTACTTAACTGTTGAATTAATTGTATGCAGAATAAATCAGCTGCCATTTCATTTTGTGACTCATTAAGCAAGTACAGCAGATAACCATTACTGCTTTTTAGTGTGAGAAGATTTCAAAACTTATGCACTGCTAACGATGCCAGAATTAGGAAAAGCAAATACCTTGCTATGTAGAAAGGTCAGAGTAAGCACTAATGGAATACTTATCTACCCAAAAAGTAAATTAAATCAATTTCCTGAGCCTTGTAAGAAGTATAAAGCCAAGACAGGTAGCTACAGGATGAAGAAATTGCAGTTCTCTTGCAGGTGGCTCTCAGTGATGCTAAGGCAGAGCACTGCAAACCATACAACCCAGCAGAGCTGCTCTAAGTCTCCCTGGGTTAGGAAAAGCCTCTGCATGTGGGGTTATCTCCCCCAGGCTGAAATCTAGAAAAGGCAAGAGTAAACCTTCAGCACTAAGACAAATCAAAGTGTCTCTGGGGAGTCTGTAAATGATGGCCTGTAGCAAGAAAATACACATTACACAGGTGTTAAAAATGCTTGGAAGGATGAGAGGGATTCTTTTGGGTTGAAGAAATAGGAAGGAGAAAGGCAGAAATGTCACTCAGTTCCTCTATAACTGTGTTACTGGCATACCCCCCTGCCTGCCCAGTTGGATGCCAACTGAGAAATCCACAGAATCAAAGCAAGAGGAAAGTTTAAACCCTGTGATCCTTTTCTTTAAAATGAATCTTGTTTCTTATCTCCTCCCTGCCTGGAGTTGTCATTTCTGGATGTAAACTCTTGGTGATTAAACAGCAAGGAAGCATCCGGTTTGTGTGGCATCAAGGCAACACTAGGACCAAACAGATGAAGTCTTTGAAATGACTTATCGTCAGTGGTTACAGCATGTTCTAAGAACTTGCATGATGTTTGTGAGCTGTTTGGCTTAATCCTCTTCCTGATGAATGAGTTTTCATATATCCAGGACAAACTCCTCATTTTTCTTTCCCTTTTAATAGAACTCTACTGTGCAGCTCTGCTGGAGCTGGCATCTTGTAGGGCTGTTTTGTCATTACCCAAGTTGCTGTAATGTTCTCCTTTGAGTAAATGCTAAACTTCTTTCCCCTCCTCCAATTTACTTGTCTCCCATCATTCTGTGTAACTGCATTAAGTAGGAAAGACGTCTCAGCTGTTTACCAAGAGGAAGGATTGCTTTATTGTGCTTAGGAATACAAACATTTCCTTGTTCTGCCAGCTTTCCTCACTTAAAACTAGGGAAACACATAACCTGAAAGTGTCCCATGTTTTGGAGATAGAATGTGTTTTGGGGCTGTCAAATACAGGTCAGGTAAACGAGTTATTGTTCCTTTCCTGTTAATTCAGATTGCTGAAGGAGAGGAAAAAAAACCCTAAAGACTGTCTGAAAGTGTCAGAGCAAGCCTTCCTCTGTGCACAGCAGTCCAAACCTCTACAGCTTCATTGCTTACTGTTTACAAAAATGCTTTACACTGTAAAAAACTCTAAAATTGACGTAGTTATTATTAATTATTATATGTATACTTGGTCAGAGTGCTCTTCTCCACCTTAATGCCACAGAAGTGCTCACTCATCACATCACAACTTCTCATCCTTCCTTTGTTGGATACTACCTAAAGTGTACCACCGAGGGCACTGAATTTCCCCAGATATGTTTTTTTTCCTTTCCTACTTCACCTTATTTAACATAGCAAGTACATGCTAGGATTGCAAAAAGAAGAATTGCCATGCATTACCACCTGAATTCAATGAGAATCCATTTTAAGCTGCCTTAATTTTGGATTTCTAGTGCTTTGAATGCAACTGGGGTAAGCATTTTCCTTAACAACAGGGTGCTATTATTAAGAAAATAACAGTTAACAGCCATACCTTCTTGCTCTGAGAACTCTCAACTGCATTGAAACACAAGACAAATCCACTAGTTTGCTGTTCTAAATGAAAGCACCGCTATAGGTGAGATGTTTTGATTGTGATGCCAAGCACTCTCCTTCACTCAGAATTTAACCTGCTCAAGTAATTTAACTGATGCAGAACATTACATTCAACATTCTTTTTATTGTTATTATTTGGAAACAGTTATAGCTTATTATCTTATGCAGTTACTAAACCTTTTACTTAACATCCTTATTGTTGCAGGTCATTTTAATTGAGCTCATGAACATCTCAGGTTCCCAGTGACACAACTGTTCCTGGAATTAGACTGTCACAGGGCCTAATAGAGGCTAGAAATCAGACAAAACAGAGTAAAGTGGAATGGACTAGTTGTAACAGGCAACACGGACTGGGGAGGTTTGCAAGGGCCCTGTCTGCAGGTAGAGTGAGCGTGAGGTGCCAATCACCACATGCTGATAACAAGCAGTGGGGGAGCAGTATGCTGTCACAACCCAAACTTTGGATTTCTATCACTATAATGATCCTGTGACAACTGCAAAATCTCCCAGGTGGCCAGAGGCTTATAACAACACACGAGCATTCATAAATACATGAGAGCTTGTGCCTTGCTTGCTGAATTCATAGACCCTGGCATTTTGGAAAGATGGGTATATATTCATTGAGTTAGTACTCAGTGGAGCAGGGTAAAGGACTCCCAGTGCTCATCCTAAAAAGATCTGGCATTAAAAAGGCCAAATGAGGCTTCTCGGCAGGGAATGAACAGGGATTGTCTATCAATCTGTCATGGCAAAAACAAGCTCCAAGCAGAGGCATTATTGCTTTTATGGACAAGGATGCACTGAGCTGCACGGGAAGTGTGCTGCAAGAAATGTATTGAATAAAATGACATGGGAGCAGCAAGAGAGGGGAGAGATGGAAATGAGAGCAGAGATGTTATTAAGGCAGACAACCGAGATAGCCTTAGAGCTACCAGCATATGTGTCAAATAGCTGGTTGGTCAAAGAGCTTTAGTCACTTCTCACAGCTCCTCCTCAGCAGACCCTAACTACAGTCACTGAATTAATTCCCTTCAACATCTCCCTGAATTACTTTTAGAACTGAAACTTTGGTACCTTTTCTTGTATCCCCTTTACCAGAAAAGTTTAAAACACTCTACAAAGTTTTCCAAAGTGTTAAAATATATCCATTTATAACATCATCAGATAAAAGTTTCACAGTCCTGACATATTAAGTGAAAATATTTGTTTTACATTTTAAACTATTTCCAATGCCATCTGGAGCATTTTAACACTAGGTTACTTGCTAGCAACCAGTATAAGAAACCAAAGCATTTCTAAGAAAGATACATGGCTACAAGATGTCCTATTAGTATTCCATGGTTTATTTTGTAACTTTTGAAGATAGCAGGCTCTGATCTGCACGTAACTCCAATTAACGTTAATGGGAATTATGTGAACAGCCAGAGTAGTTATATGGCCCTTAAACTCTTGCTACAACAACTCATTGTCTATTGCTTTAAATTTGCATAAGCAATTAATGTCTCATTAATGTCTCATTAGGAACTCATATGGTGTGAGGGAGGGAAGAGCATTAGTGCCTCTATGGAAACTGCATTAGGTCACATGTGAAAATGACTTTACTGGTTTCATCTTGGGTTTGCATTTGTACATACAGAAAAAGACAATCCTAGAGATGCACAATTTGGCAGAGATCAGTGTGGCTGCTGTAGAGTAAGGCAGATCTGCAATTGTAAATGACATTTCCAGTTAAGCACAAGACAAGCAAGCTCAAACCATGTGCTTTAATATCTGCAGTTGGTAAATCTCATTTAACTTCCAACAACTGACTAGTTCCATGGAAATCAATTGAAGACCTATACTTTCCTAGCTTGTAGCTATAACCCCTTCACACTTAGAGAAATCAAGCCCATTTATTTTTGAGGTTCCCATGGTCTGAAAGCTCCTTCTGCATACTCTGCAAGGCTCCCTCAATCTCTGCAGCCCCAGGTTCACTGTTGAAGTGTTCATCCTCTGAACACCTCACTGGAAAAGCAGCAGCAGCATTTGGGACAGTATTTTGGTCACACACATTTGTAAATGTATGTGTTAGATTTACAACAAATTGGCAGGCAAAGTAGCAATATCTGCAGGTACCAAAGTTGATACTAGACCCTGTCTCAAACACTAAACTTTAAATATCTCTGTACAAACTATATGCTCCCAGTAGGAAGTCCATTCATGGCCAGAGGAGCTGGGCTTTTCATTGTGCTCTGTGTTTAGAAGAGATCCAAAAATTTCGTTCAGAACAATCTGAAGCAGAACACTGGTATATGAGCAGTGACATCTGAAGATTAAAGATTTGCCCAGAGAGGCTATGGATTCCCCATCCATGGCAGTGTTCAAGGCCAGGCTGGATGTGGCCCTGGGCAAGCTGGTCTAGTGTTTGGCATCCCTGCCCATGGCAGGGGGGCTGGAACTAGAAGATCTTTAAGGATCCTTCCAACCTGGGGTATTCTATGATTAAAGTCTTCAATCTGTCCTACCATAGCTTTCTGTAAAAAGCCCAAATCCTCTGCAACACTCAATGATACAGAGAAACCTTGGTGCAGCTGTTACTTGGAGTGTTTTAAGGACCAGCAGCAGCAGGAGCATGTGAGTGTTCAAGGAAATCTATTTTAAAAAGTCAGGAGCTGGACTGAGCCTCCTTAACTAAACAGGCTGAAAAACCTTTATGCTGCCTTAAAGAACCCATCTTTTTCCCAAAGACATGTAAGGGGATTCATATTCTGAAGTCAAAGAACATCCTAACTATTAACTGAAAATATAACTAAATATTCTCAGTGTTTATTAACCCAAAGAGAGCACATCCAGCACTCAGCTCCTGTTAACTGTTACTTCTACTGTCAGCATCCTTTTGGGCTGCTTCACCAAGTACAGCAGTAAAGAGCAGCACATTTACTCTGAAGAGTCCCAAAGGGATGCAGTAGCTCTAACCAGGCTGTGCTTTCATATGTGCAGTACCATTTCTTATGTTACTAAAATTCCTCCTGCTTCAGCTGGAGTATTATGGTATCTTCGGTTCAGTGGGGTTAGACAGCCCATCTGAGTGCTGGCTCCTGTCAGCCACAGAGCCCTGGGCCAGAGCTTACAGCTGGCATACAAAAGAAAACTGCACAAAGTGCTCTAATTTTCAGTGGAAAAGAAGATGAAAGAATTAAAACAAGCACAGTGCAGCCAAAAGTGGAGAGACATGAGCAATTAATCAGAAGAGCAGGCACAGTGCTTGGAAATACCTGTGGTAATTTATGGAGAGTATGTTTTCCTGATAAGCTGTTAGCTATGCAGGTACATGGAGTTAATCCAACACTGGTTTGTCAGGATATGGACCACAGCACCTGAAAAATACTCCTGGCAAATATTTGGGACCCAGCTACTCTGAACTGTACTTCTGATACCTCTCAAAGATGGTAGAACTGGTGTTAGCTGGATTGAAGGAGCAAACAAAGTGAAATAAACCTTTGCCTGGGAAATGGTGAAGATATAATAAAAAAACACTGCTCCAGAGCAACAAATGGGAATGATGCAGGGATGAGACAGGTAAAAGCAGGGAAAGTATAACAAAATATTGCCAACAAGTCTCCATATGAAGCTTCCATTCGTTTGAAATCCTTTCTAGATGTGCTGTTTAAATTAAACACTAAAGCCATTTTGCTAAAGAAACTAGTTTAAAGTCCCTGTATTCCCACTGTGAAGTTCATAAGACACTATGAAGACTGGCAGGTGTTAATTACACATATATAAGTATCCTTTATGCAACTAGAAATCTATGAATTTCCTGGTTAATTCCTAAGACCAGTGATTTCTACATTTCTGTGCAACTTGGAAATCCTTAAAGGGATCAAGGTTTCTATGAGAAATCAAATTTATGCACTCAGTCCCGAGCCTGGACACAATAATGTTGCCCACAAACCAAATGAGTCCAAAGGAAAGAAAACACTGCTCCCTCCTTTTTTCACTCTGCCCCTGTCCTTGACAGGCAGCTTGTACACCATCTCTAAAAGAAGAGTCAGTAAGAAAAAAGATAATAGTCAATAATGAGCAACACAACCCCAGTTTCTGTCTGTGTCTTCACAGGCATGTGGCTTTTCTTCGGTTCTGTCATTTTTTTTTAAATGCTAAATTTCTACATTTCAGGGTCATTCAAATAACTACTATGAATTAGCAATCACAATGGACATAAAGTGTCCCCTGGGGCTGGTCAGAGCTGTTTCTCTAAAATGGCTTTATTTATTATTATTTCTGGTTTCTATGAATAGAATCCATCCATCTGAGATAGGAATGGATTGCTACCCTATGGAAAAATTAGTATTTCTAAGCTATGTTTAAAGACCATTTGAATCAGATGCTTCCAAGTTTGACCTATTTGCACTTGCTAAAAATACAGATAGCTACTCAAATGGCTGGAGGTTGAAGCTGGTGCCAAAACATTTTTCTCTTCAGACAATCACCAAGTCAAAGTGCACCAGAAGTGAATTAAAAATACTTGAGAATAGGGGCCCCTCTTATTTGGGCTGAGGACTGAATTATGGCTAGCCAGCTTACTAGACCACATGCTACCTACTGTTCAAGAAAGGTACCTCTGTTTTTAACAAAATTGCTTTAGTAACCAGAATGTTAAGACTTTGATCTAGAGAAAACTGAAAAACTATGTAATCAGGGCAACCACTGAAATTCATGCAATTAGACTGGCATGAAGGGACTGACCTCTCTGAGTATCATTATGCAGGTTAGACTGTGAGCTACTTCTGCCTTTTGAAGGCAAAGTGGCCCAAGCTCTCCCTCACTGGGAACCACCAGGGTGCATTGGGTTTGTAAGAGTTTCACTTAACATGTACAGAGTGATGCACTGGATTTAAGGAAATGACCTGGTAACAGTCAGACCCAAAGCAAGACAAAGAATACAGTTTTTATTATTTAATATTACAAGGCAGTATGTAATTAGTTGAGAACTGTGATTATCTGCAAGTCTGTCTCCACCTCCTCAATGCCATAGATATTTTGCTGTTTTGCTGAGTGCATCTGTTTTTTCATTGAATCTCAACAAACCCTACACTTATCCAAGCTTTCTGATTGAAATGGTATTTAATTTATGTATGTTGGGGACAGCTTTTCCAAGCAGAGTCCTACATTAATTTATGTATGTTGGGGGTAGCTTTCCCAAGCAGAGTCCTACATCTTTGCACATTATTGCAAGATAAGTAATGTTTTCTGGACAGAAATACTCTGCAATGTGCCATGAGCCTTCTGGCAGAAGTGTGAAGGACTGCTTTTCTAGTAAATGAGGACAGGTTTGATATATTTTTTTCTCCATATTCAGGATCAGAGTAACAGCACACTTAGCCTTAATTGTCTTTAAACATACTGGCAGGGCAAGAAAAACAGCACAACCATAGAAGTTACTGAAACACAGTCATCTCCTGTAATTAGAACACCCTAGCTTCAGTATGGCTAAACTTTCCTGGCTGTGAGTAATGTCAGCATTCACAGCAGTCTGCTGAGCTCACGTTTCACATATTGCTGTGGGAAAAAAGCAGTTGAAACAGTCACAGTGTTTATCTCTACATTTCTGTTCTGCCCTTTTGTAAGAATTGATGTACTAATCAATATTTCCAGAAATGAACACAGTGTTAAAAAATACTTTTGATTAAACAGTTGTACTGTTAGTGGTTTGGGGTTTTTTAACACAGATTTAAATGTAACAATCTGTTAAATTTTAGTAGTGACCATGCTTTATTAAGCTATAGGACTCACTTTGGACTTTGCAAGTAAAATTTTCCACCACCTTTTTATTAAGAGTCTTTGTGTAAGAGTATAATTTATCTCCAGTTGAGGCAACAGACTACATGAATAGAGCCTGCCTCCACCTCAGTAGACCAGCCCACAGCACCAGATGTTTTCTGTGAGGAATAAAAGACTTTTGGGTTGAGATTATTTTTCAGTTCTTAGTTGAAGTCCCCAGGCCAACATACACCAATATGTCAGCATCCAGCAGAACAATCAGCTGGGTGGTTAATAACAATGACTTCAATGGGCTTTGATTTACTCAAGTGAATGATCAGAAAAACATTTATGAAATGGGGGCTGACAGTTATAATCTCCACTATGGTTTTAAAAAGGAAACTAAAAGAAGATAAATATGCACAATATAGAGATATTGATGAACAGGACTGTATACAACCCCCCTAATCAGGAGTAAAATTGGCTGGTCTCTATGCTCTGCCAGCAGAGCACAAGCCAGCTCCAAAGTGGACACCATGTAGACCTGTTGGCACCTTGATGGGCTTGGGCTGCTAATCCCAGGCTCTCAGCAATGCTCAGTTGCTGCAACTGCACCAAAACAACTCAGTTACATGGGTCCTGGGTCAGACCTGCTTTGTATCAGGCAAACTCAGGCAACCCCAGGTCCTAGCAGCATCCTTGCCTGCCCTTTTGCAGTAGCTGGGCTGTGACACTCATCACTAGTGCTCACATCTAAAAAGCTGCTGGCTCCCAGCCCTCCCGGAGGCAGCAGTGGTGGCTGAGTGGGGCATCAGCTCTGGAGAATACTGTGTTCTTTACAGCAGCAGGAAAACTGGCATCACATCTGCTCTTCGGGCTTGGCACTTCCATTGCCAGCATGAGCTGAAAGCAGCAACATTCCAATTGACTAAGAGGGACTGGAAAAAAGTGCCTGGCAGGGTCCCACGCTTCCCCCTGCCACCTCTGCAGCTGAAGCAGTGACACTCAGCACGCAGACATCAAAGGAAAGGGAGCACAAGTCATAACCTTTAGTCTTCTTGTGTCTCCGGTTGAGATTTCAGCCTGAAAACAGTCCCTTAACTGTCTCATCCTCTGCATTCCCTACAGTAAGACACTTAGAAGCAACTATAAAACAGACACACAGGCTGTTCATGCTGGCAAACATGGCTCTGGTGGTTCAACAGTTCACCTTAAAATATGAAAACTTTCCTTTGCCAAAAGAGAAGACTCTCTGCATAAGCAAGCTTATTGGCAAGACTTTTCTCCCACATTCTTTCTCTACCTCCTGCTTGAAGAATTATTACCATTAGCCCCCATAAAACAGCTTCAACATTCAGATCCTTGATTATCAAATGGGACAAGTAAGCAACAGAAGAAAGCACACCACTATATGCTCATAGAAATGATACAAGTTTCTAATACCTGTTTGTTTTCCTGGTCTTATGGAAAGCATGTGTGTAACCCAGTTTTCAGTGCTTCCCTTCCTGATGTCTTGTTAGCAACAATTGCAGCTCCCAGGAGGACCTAACAGTGTAGAGTCATGTACTAACTCTGTATAGAGCAATGCTTTGGGGAATTTCATACTTCACAGTACAAGCTATCAATACAAAATATCATAACTGCCTCTGGTTGCAGAACTCCAAATGCAGTTAGTGTAGAGGCAGGAATGTTAACTCTTTAAAGCCCCTTTATCTGATGTTCTCATTTCAAACTACATTTATCCCCCAGTATCTTTGAGGTTTAGCAAGTCTTGCCTGAGATCACCTATTGTAATTACTTTCCTTCTGCCCTTCTCCTCAGCACACACAAATAAAGGCTTCTATATCTTACCTCCCAAGCTACTATGAAATCCCTTTGTTTTTTTCTGAACACAGTAGAACAAAAACAATGTTGTATTATTCAGTAGCCGTGGGAAATTTCTCTTTATTTGGATGCAATTAACTTAAATGGTTAGTTCTGCTTTTTATCAAAAGCCTCTATGAAATATGTATAAACACAGCAATCTTTGCCTGCTCATTTATTCACTTTGAATAAACTATGCAAAATTAAATTGACCTTTATTTCATTCTTGCTGTTAATAAGGTGGATAACTAGCTAGTAAGTTCTCAGGACATGGTACGCACTGTATTGATCTTGTTTCTTTAATCTACTTCCAGAAAAAAAAAGGGGCAGGATTCCTGATGCTTCAACATCCAGTACATTCTCATGCTAAGTGTAGCTCTGTACACCAGCTGAAACTGGTGGGCCTTGGCCCATCTAGTTCTCACTAAGCCAATGGGTATTTTCTCAGTGATGAAGTGGCACTTGAGAGCCTGTGGTCAATTCTCATGGTGTAAATCTAGAGTGCTTTGGAAATCACAATGTAATCTGCACCATTTCTGAAACTTGATTTGTGCCCAAGTTTTTGGAAGTGGGAGGAGATCTAACTGGAGCCTTCTGAGAATTATTACTGCAAAGAAGTTTTTCCTAAAACAAAGGGAGGCTCACACAAGAGGTGGCCTGAGAAACCACTACTAGTTTGCTTACCAAAATCAACATGTCTGGTGAAAACTGCTCAGGCTGCTCTAGGGGGAGGCAGAGCTGGCACAGTGCAGCCTTGGGGCTTCAAATAATGCTTCAAGGCTCCTCCTTGCACAGAAGAAAACTCCCTCCCCATCCAGTTAATGACTACTTCCATATTATTTTGGAAACAGCCACCAACATTTTGTTTTCTTCACTCCAAAACAAAATTTGGCCATTTTTTTCCCTAGAAGAAAACCACGTTTATTTTCATCATACTTCTGAATGAAAACTTGTTCACGATGAGGGGGGTTCCTGAAGGGTGGCAATGCTGAAGATTTTACAGTTTTACCTATTAGAACCATCAGATGGCTGAAACCACAAAGTTATGAAAAAGATCAGGTTGCCTGGGCAACAATTTTTTTCACAGTCAGCAGATCAGTCCTACAGTTTATTTTTAGCTTTTCTCATGAAAAGAAATACCGTTGCAGAGGAATGTTGGCAACAAACAAATAAATGCACTGTTCCTAGAAGTAGTAAAATATTAGTTCGATTACATTGGTATGAGAGAAAATATGATCTATGCTCCTGCAAAAAGGCACAACCCCAAGCTTTGAAAGTGAGAAGTCACCATATTAATGGAAAATACTGATTTTATATCCAATGCACAGCAGCACAAAGTGAGCTACTTACATATATAAAAGGCTAGTTATACACCTAAGAGATAAACATGTTTCCTCTGCACAGAACCCAAAAATCAAATCTGTTGCTACATCCTACAAAGCAGCTACACTATTTAGAAAGTCCTTGAAATTTATGTTCATATTACAGTCATTTCAACATTTGTCTAGAGTAAATATATTTGAGAATTCACCACACTTCTCAGCTGTCATGAATTTTATTTTGGTGTTTGTTTATGCAAAGTGACATTAAAAAAGAAATAAACCAGGAAATATTAGAACACCCCAACTAATTGTGTACATTTTAAGATTGCTTTTATTACCATTTATCCTTGTGAGGAGCAACATGTGCTCAGCAACTTGGGATGCAAACATATAGGTTCTAGCAGGGTGTTTTGCACACTGACACAACACTGTGCCTAAGCGAAGAGTTCAGATATCTCAGGGGGAAGAAATGGGCAAAACCCCACTATTTTCTGAAGAACCTGAATTGCCATCCTTTGTTGAAGGGGTCTCATCTCTATCTCTGTGATGGTGAAACTTCCTAATGATCAATAAACTTGGCCTACAGACACTCTGGAAACAGCACTTGTCCCAGTTTCATGGATTATGCCTTATTTAGAGGGAAACCTGATAAATTTTTAAAGAGATTCTCTCTAACAGCCACTTTCTAATCAGATGTAAATGTTATATTTCTAAACAGCAGAAGCTTTATTTCCTAGCTCAGTGCAAACTTCTACTTAGAGGTTACACATGGAGAGGATACACAGGTAGGTGTTTTTATTCCTTATTAAGCTACTAAGGCTAGTTTTAAATAGACTTCTTCTAGATACAAAGATACAAGTCCAGGTGCACTCTCAGACAAGCATGAGTGCTTTACACAATTAAACAGTCTTCTTCCTTCTAGGCAGATGCCAAAGCCTTCTGTCTTTCTGGACCTGTTTTGACATGCTTGTGCTTAGCCTCTGCAGAGGAGGGATGCAGGAGGACAGCAGAAATAGCATTTCAATTGCAATTCACTGTTTCAAGAATTTTCTGTCTTTGGAGAGACCAAGCCAAGACACTTTGTATTTGGGTGGCCACCAATGACAAAAAGCCCATGGGAGGCAATGCTGCCTGGAGGGAGTGGAGAAGCTGTCACTAGGAGCTGAGGCATTTCATTTTTTAACTGTGTGTAAAATGAGGATAACACATGGCTTACCATGCAACTCCCATTCCTCTGCAATATATGCATCTAAAACAAGCAGGTAAATGGGAAGAGAAAGAAAGGAAAACAATCCAAGTGTCAAAAGGCCAGCCCTTGGCCAAAATACATGACATCATTAGTAGCATCTGTGCAGATCAGTCCACCTTGGAAGCCTTCCTCAGTTCAGTTGCATAATTCTACTACAACATTAATTAATAACATGCACTAATCTGCACTTAAACTCCCTTGGTACCCAGATGTTGATATGACCTCTAGCTAGTCACTGATGTCTAGGTTGATATATCATCTGCTAAACTCAGGCAGCTTTCCTCTACTCAGAAACTAAAAATCTCAGGAGCATAAAGCATTTAGTACCTCGAATCATGAATCCCTATGTATTTTTTTGCATCCAGCTCCTCTCTGTTATTTCTCCATAACTGGGACACACTGACTTATACCCCCTTACCTGTCGCCCTTAATTTTGGTCTGACTGTATGAGATTCTGCTGTGTATTTCAGAAGCTACCAGCATTTCAAAACCTGGTGCAATAGGAAGGTTTCCATAGCAACAGTCACCATAGGAAGCCCTTTAAAGATGTTTTTCCTGACTCTTGCAATTCTGCTTTTCAGAGATTTATACAGGTAAATCAGAGATAAAGTTTTCATGTGAACTTGCAAAATAGCATCAGAAAAATAAGGGTGTTGAGTTTGAATGCAAACAACTTATTTCTGAACATGCTATAAAAACATATCTCCCATTTAAGCTCAGTGTTATATCCAGCAACTTGCACAAAAGAAAGCAGAAGGGATAACTTTCCTAAAAAGAGAAGCCAAAAAGGATTCCTCTCTTCCAAGAAAACTTGTGTGGTCACATAGGAATAAGCCACATGATCTATTTATTGTCTGTCGGTAAAGATAATTAAACAGCTGGTTTATGAACCATTGAACTAGAGTGTTGGTTGATGATGCTGTGAGGTTTAGTTGCAATTCATACTCTAGCCCATCTTTCATATTAGTTTAATAATGAGGCATCAGTTAATTATTACAGGTTTGAAAGGAGAGTGTGGAGAATGCCATTGCTTTGCTAACATCTCCAGTAATATTTTTTCTCTTTAATTATATCCCAAAAGTAAATGCAGCCAATATAGCTGTAGTGAAGTCACCACCTGTAAATGGCAAGCCAGCAGACCATTAATCAATAGGCTCTCTGCAAGGAGATACCTCTTCTATGCCAAGCAAAACATGAGTCTGATTTTATAGGAGGCATAAGCAATAAAATACCTACTGCTAATATCTAATGTGATGATTCCCTTTTACCTGTGTACCTGCCACAGTGAAATATTACTGAAATGAGCTGTTTTCAAGCATAATGCTTTCATCATCAGTAAATCATCATTTGACTGGCAAGGAAAAAAACACCCTTGTTTATGCAAGACCCTTGCAGAACCATGTTATTTATGTTATATATAACTTCATATTATATTTTTTCAAAAGTGCTTATCAGATTTAGGTTTCAAAATAAAATGTTGTTTGGGACAGGGAACATGAGTCTAGGAGTGACAAGAATAGGGCTTTGCTATACTTTCATCAACTGTGCTAGCAAACACCAGCTTCTGCGTGGGACAACCACGTTACTCTCAAAAGAAACCTGCCAGTGTGGTACAAGAGGCTCCACCAAAAGGCCAAGCCTCTGCTCTGTTTACATACTCTTTTTAAAACCCACTTGTCAAGAAACACAAGTAGATTATATAGACTCACTTTTTCAAAGTGACTGGAGTAAAGGCCTGCAAGTTTGGAAAGGTCAATCATGGTTATTGACTGCTTCATATGAGGACTAAAAGCCCTTTCATAGCAAAAGCACTTGATCACTGAAAAAAAGAATAAAAAAAATATCGATTCAGGCCCCAGAAAATACCACTATGGAGGACATGAGGAACATTGCAGAGCAGGAGAACTTAAACACACAGAACAATTCATAAAAGCCTTTCACAACAGGCTTTGAAGGGAAAGGACTATTAGATCTTTATTTCAGTTAATTATTGGCTGGACAAACCACTGCTACATTATGTTGATTTTAAAGAGAAGTATAAACACAATCTCTTTTTTTCCCCCCCTCCATGTGTTTTCTCCTCTTTGATTTTTTTCTTCTCAAAGAAGCTCTTTCCTGGCTTGTGGCAACTGTGGTATTCATGCCCAGAGAGGAGTTCTCTCCATATCCATTCCTGAACAAAACCTCATTTCTTAGTCTTCTGCATCACCTCCCAGGTATTTGGGTACACAACAGGATGAACTCAAAAAATGGGACAGCACCACTGAGCAGAGCACTTGCTGTTGTGACAGGCCATTCTTTGCAATATTTCTTTTGTTAAAAATATTACAGGTGCTCATGCTGGGGACTAAGTGGATGAAGGTCAGTTCCATAACCTATACTGTAAATGCAGAAAGCTTTGCAAACCACAGATGTCAGAAGATTTCTTGAGTCTGCCTACACATACAAAGCCGCTTCAGGAAGGGGACATTTAAATGGAGTTTTGGACAACTGCATGAATACACAAAGTGCCAAGTTGTTCCTCAGTGGTAAATTCACATAGTTCACAGCAGCAATGTTAACATGGGATGTCATCCTAGAGATACAGAGGATCTTTAATCCAGGATTAAGAGATTAAAGTTCTTTCTTTTAGGTTTCCAACATGCAGTACAGATAGGTTTCCAAAGACTGAGTGGCAAAAAAGGACAATTGAAGTCATGCATCCTTTGAGACTATGCCATAAGCAGAAAGTACATATCTTGTCCTAGTGTCATGTGGCATTTTCTAGGGTTAAATCCTAAAAGAGGAGGCTAGTTGGCCTCAGATAACATCACAGACAAACAGATCATACAGTTAGGCACAGCAACATGCATCTAACTGGGATGATTCTTTTCTCTTTTTGGAATGAAAGCATAGATCGACCAATACAAGCCTGTAAGTGCTTCTCATTATAAACTCTAAAGAAATATAAAATGTGTGCATTCAGGCTTCTAAAGTTAGATGGGCTGGGATAAGAGGGAGCAAGGGGACATTGCAAATTCAGTATTTTTCTCTTGGAAAATCTATGAAGAAAAACAACAACAAAAACCAGCTGATGTCTACAGAAACTGAATCCATCTCCCCTTGGCTCACATACATTAACATCTAAAGAACTTCCCTGCAGAAACTGTGTTAAGTAAAGTATAACATACACTGTTTCTATTGCATCACAGATCAAAATTCCCATTAACCTGTTAGTAAATATGAACAATGATTTCTTTTGTGGGAATTTTAACAGACCTGTAAAAACACAGAAGTGTGAAATCATCTGAGATTGTGCCCTTACAAGGATGCAGATCAGTGAACATGAAATGAGCTGTGGTGACAGCTGTGTGTACCTGGAGTCAGCTTCTTCCACAGCTTCAGTGGTAGAAAAACACAACGTAATTAGGACTTTGCAAAGTGTAACTTACAACACTGAATAAAGCATGAACTTGGCCAGTGTTTGCTCTGAAGCTTGAATAACACCTTATGTTTTAGTATTTGCTACACAAGATGTACCATGATCTGTATCAAAATAAGATACCCTCCCCTATTCCTGCACGTGCTGCTGATGTCCATCAATAAGTGCTGTTCAAAAGCTTCTTCATTAATCAAATAACATGAAATTGGGAAAGAGTTTTGCATTATTCACAACTCAAGTATAAGTGCCAGAAAAATTCTTGGTTTTATTCCCCAATCAAAATGACAACTTCCACAGTCTGATTGGCAGTAGAACAGTTGTTTACTAGCCATTGAAAATTCACTCAGTGTCGCTCAAAAGTAATCTCCAGGAATGTAGCTCAGTTGATTGCTATCACAGGTTCTCTTCTTACATTTCCACAAGAGGCCATTGAGGTTTCAAATCATAAAGCCACGATTCACCAAGAGTCAGAGGTTACCCTCACAGCCTACCTCCATTCACCACCACCAGAGCACACACAATGCCACGTGTTCTGTGGCACAAAAGTCCTTTTTGCCAGCTACAATTACACCTACAGGGGGTGGATACTTCTGCAAACACACAGACACAGTCACAGAGCATCACTACAAGAGACAGACACCAGCGATGGTAACAAGCAAAAGACATTTCAAGTCTCACATTATAATCAGACCCTCCTGGAATCAAAAGATCCCTTAAATCAATAGCTAAATCCCAATGCAGTTGGTGCTATACTAGCATACAAATTAGAATCCTAAGAACACACAATCTGGGCTTTTTATTTCTTTGTATTTTTTTTTCTTTCTTCTTCCTTTTTTGTTTCTTTTTTGTTGTTGTTGTCAAATGTACTTCATCTGCTATTCCACTTCTTCTGCTACTGTCTTTCCCTGTTTGCCCTTTCTCTATTCAACCTCACAAAGTAGGACAGTAAAGACCAAGAAAAACACTTCTATGCTGTGGGAGTTTAATTTCTGAAAGTGATGATCTTGTGTTTAATACACTTAGGGATAAGTCCAATTTCTCTGTAAGGTTTCACCCTTGCTGGTGAAGGGGAAAGAAGAGTGAAATTATTAACTGCTGGCTGAAATGCTCTTCCTGTGCAAGTGAGTACTGAACCCTGCTTTTTCCTTCCAGGGGCAGGTGACCTACCTAGCACACATGCTTCTAGATGTTATCTAGTCACAAACATGCAATAAGGATGTTTTACTCCGGGCCTCTGGGTAAAGTAATACATAAAGGCAAACACTTTAGAGGGATTTTGGCAAAGAATGAAATGCTGGCTTCACAAACATCTTGACAATTATTCCCATTTACATAAAGAGAGACAAAGATTTAAATCCCAATAACCAGGCTTTTCACCATGAAAACAAGACAACTTTTTTTTCTGGCTCACGTGCACAGAAACAATTGGTGAACTGCTTATGTATGGAGAATGCATTCTTCACACCAGATAACAAGTATGTTCTTTTGAAAACTACAACCTTCCTCTGTGGCAATGTTTTCTATAGGTTCGTTAGGGAAGGATTAATCCTGTCGGGTTAGCTTTTGAAGATGAGCTGTGTAGCACTTGGTTTGCATGCTATTGTACTGAGCATATGTTTTCTGCTACAGCTGACAGGTGGAACTGGTTTTTTATTGGAAACAATTAACATCAGGGTCAAAATGGTTGGATATTTTATTTTTCTGTTCCAGATCTGGAAAAATGTAATTAAAAATAACAGGCAGATGCTTACTCTAGCTGCGTGCGTGCCTGGTTGTGGGCATAAGTAGCAGTTAAACTAGAAGCGTGCTATGCTGTCCATGCCTCAGAAGGCAAATCCACACACTAGAGCTGAAAGACATTTCCTTCTGAAGTGACACATGTATAGAAATTTGTAGCAGCTTTTAGCAACATGGAAGGGACTGACTTATCAACAGAGGAACCTCATTTATGAGGTGTGTCTAGCAAAAGCTTCCCCTCTAGTGACTCCTGCATTTATGTGGCTGGTGTTCACATGAGAAAGATTATAAATCCAACTCCTATCTAACTTTCAGAGGTTTTCCCTCCCTCAGCAACATCTTTGCCACATCTTTGTGTTTTAAATGCAAGAAGTGAGCAGACGGTGTAGAAAAATTTTTAGTGATAAAGTTGTAGATCGATAATGAATGAATTTCTGAAGCATATTTAGCATAGACAATCCTGTTTTTAGACACATTGCTTTTGAACACATAGTTAAAATGCACTCCTGCTAATAAGAGTCAAAAGTTTTTATCACCAACTCACGCTGTGTTTGCAAAAATCTGATTCATTGTTTTGCCATATTACCTCTGTTGGTGAAACCTAAGGAGTTTATGGTAGCTAATAGATCATGATTTAAGCAGGGGTGTGCCAGGTCAGTGCTATAATCAATTATTCATATGTCAAAACACCCACCAGCAGCAGGGACTACAGCTCAGACCCAATGATCTCAATGAACTTCATGCATATTATCTGTTTGAATGAGTGTTTTTACAGATCATACAGTGGCATCTGAGATGCTCTCCCAGATACTGTGTGTGTGTTTGGTTTTGGTAAATGTCTTTGGTGATTCAGGAAAATAGGTTGGAGTCATTTTGTTTTAAAGAGGAGGTTGAAAAATTCATTTGCCACATCTTACACAGCAGAAAACCACAACCTATCCAAAAAAAAAAATCCTCAACTGATAAGTAGCTCTCCTCCCATGCAGCAACCCAGATGAGCCCTATGTTCTGTTTTCTAGCCTTTTATGTACTGGATAAGCCCTTTCCCTGAAGTGGTAAAGCCAGCTGTGAGGACAGCAGACTCCACTTCCATCATACTGCTAGTTCCTGGGGAGGGTGGGGGGAAGGCCTAATCTTGTTAAAAAAAAGTATATAAAAAAAAAATCAGTCCTTGACTAACACTTTGATTTGGTACAGGAGAATCTCCATTATTGTTCCCAAATTTTAATCCTTTTTTGTCTCTTGCCAACTACTTTAGAGCTCCTTATTGAAACAAATCAGGAACTGTGGAAAAGATTTCACAGAAACTTACACTGCCTATCCAAAACAGCTCAAGTAATTGAACTATTTCCTCCCTAGTATCTACCAAGGCAAATAGTCTGTATCACAAGATAATGATCCATATCTTGGACTAGAACAAAACTAAAATGAGAGCAAGAAGAGAAAATGGGTAGTCCAATTGTAGCTGTAAAGCTACAAATAACCATGCTATTTTGTTGATACCCCTAAAGCATATTCAGCATAGACAATCCTGTTTTAAGACAATCCTCTCCCCAGACCTATATAACATGGGTCATCAGACTTCACTTTGAGTTCCTATTCATGAGCATAATGAAGTGCTCTGGCTTAAGGGCATGACCTCTGCTAGGAAAAAAACCTTTCTGGTTCCATCTTGACTGGAAGCCACAGAAGCCTATTGTTTCACCTAAAAGCCTGTTATCAGGGATTTTCTACCTCAAATTAAAAGTGTGCCTTACTTCTTGACATTTGCCTGACTCTATCTTGGATACTGCCTCCTACAAAACCCTACTGCTAGTTTCAGCACAGGATAAAACGGACAAATAATAAAAATATCCTCAATTTATGAACCCTTGTCTGGAAAACATAAACCCACTGATAAGGCCGGAATCAGCCCTCACTCAGTACATGCCTCCCAGCCTGAAAACCACTCAAGTTTTTGATGCTCTCAACAGCTAAGCACCAACCATTTACTCTCCAGCAAACAAGGCAGGTTGTGCCACTTTTGCATAGCTAGCAGCCACTGCAAAACAGCACCAAAATGACACTCATTTTATCCACACAGAGGTGCACAATACAACCCTTGGTTAAGTGCCTCATTATCTAAGTAATAGACTGTAAGTGTCTTGAAAAGAACACCCACCTATCTATGTAGAGGACTGTGGGAAAGTAAATCACTCTAATGGGGCTTCCTAAAGGGTGGCCTGGGCTTAAACTCCAGTTTGCAGTAGAACATGCAGCTCAGAGACCCACAGCCACATACCCAGTTCTGTATGAACTGTTAGGCTTCAAAGCCTTCTGCAGCTGATGCACTATTGCACTCCAGGCCAGCAGGAAGCAAGCACATCCTTGACAAGGAGGAATCAGACTTTACTTCTTTGCTGCCCTTCCTTGTGCAAGGAAGTGAAACACTTGGGCTTTATGCAAGCAGATCACATTGCTCTTGCTCCATGCCAGCTCTAATCCCATTTGAACGCAGGCACTATCAGCTTCCTTCCCATGCTGCCCTACACTGCCCATCTCCTTTGACAGAGCACACAGGCTGCCAACCTCCCTGTGAAAAGTGGCTTGTTTCACTCAGCATAAACAAGCCTTCTTCTGCCCTCTTCTATATTCCCCCAGTAATCTTTCATCCTCTTGGAATTGCACTTGCAGTGTGTGGTAAGTTAAAATTCAAACAAAACCACCCCCAACCCCACCAGCCCTGTTAAACTCTCACTCTAACATCTTACACACGAGATACTCTCTGACCCAAGGGGGTCACGAATCAATACACAGTACTTTGAGATGAGTATCTGTAGCGTTCTGTGGAGGCTGTAGCGACTTCAAACTGTAAAGAATGAGCTGGGGCTATTTTGTCACCATTTGTTATGTTGATTGCGTATTTATTCCTTGAAGCAGGATTCTGCATAATGTTCTGTGCTTTGAAACAGCCTGGCAGCTGGTGTAAATGAGTTATAGACCCATTTGCCACCAAATCAAAGCCCAGAGCCAGATCAAAGCCAGATAAAAAAAATAAAAAATAAAAATCATTTTTCTGTCACATTCTGGATGGCTTCTTCTCTGCCCTGTAAATAAAATTGATATTATTTCATCCAACTTCTATTTTCTCCTGATCAAAATATGATTATGTCTAATGCTATCCTGTCCAGGGCACTGAAGTTATACGAGATGTGAAAGCTTATTGATGTATTCAATTACTGGATGCTGCTCCATTGTCTGCTGAGCAGAGATGCTCAGTTATCGGTTCTTTAGAGCTGTACATTTCTGCCTAACAAAGTCATAACTCCCACAATTACCTGCCTGATGGATGGAAAACAGAAATATCTCACGAGTCCAATGCTGTTATCAGCTCTTCTCTATCTCTAAAATTGCTTTATATTAATGAGATAAAGGCTGTGAAAGAGGTATCACAAGATTTAATTATTTATATTTTCCCTCCTACGGTAGCAGCATGCTCATGTTTCTTGATCTGCATAATGACTTTTCTATAGTACAGCATTTCCACAGTAAGAACTGGATGAAATGTGAAAAGCAATGAAATGTAACCTTTCTAAAGGCTTATGCAACTAGGGCTTACACATCTATTTTCCTGACATCTAACCCATACACCACAGTGATTGTCATGAGAGTCCTTAGAAGCGTCTGCACTGCAAATATAAGATACACCCTTGCATTTAATTAAGCTGAAACATACAAGCTAAGCTCTCAGGAGCTAGGTCCATCATCTGCAGGTAACCATAGTATTTATAAACATACTAAATGTCAGTGACATTTTTCTCCTTATAGCTCTTCCAGCAACAACTGTCCATGCTTTGTACTGGTACTGAGTAATGAGTTTGCATACTCTGAATCCTGCTCTCCAAATGCCAATGCATTTTCACCTATACTGCTTCCCCAGGAAATCTAGCTGGAGGTTGTCTGCTGGTGGTGTATTTTTACCCCTGTCTCGGGGTAAATAGATCTTTTTCATCAAATAGGAACATCTTCTCTTGATACAATTTACTCTGATGAGACAGTCAAGGAGAGGTGTTTTCCACATGGTTGTTCTGGGATGCTACCCCTGCAGTAAGTGTTGAGATTTTAATATTAACAATATAGTTGTGACAATGCAACTGCCCTACAGGCTGCTGAAGCTGGTTCTATGCTTATTATTTGTGTTACATAAAAAGCATTTCAGCTTTGCCATTGTTAAACAGAGCAAGTTTCAATCCCACAAGGAAGAAGTTACTGTGGAAGTGAAGCATGTGGAGATGACCCTGAAAGTATAGTAACCTGAAAAAAATCCTTGTCCAAACTAAGGTGTCTAGAAATGCTGCTGCTTCCTGAAGTGTGCAAGCAAAATATTGAAGGAACTAAGAGATTAAATATTGTCTCCTTAACATTTACTAATAGGTGATCTTTTCTTGGTCCAGCACAAGATGTAGTCTGATGCTGAGGTTCCTTTGGCCTCCTAGGATTTATTAGATCATTTAGCAGCTCTTTTTGTCACTCCTGACTATATATTGCATGCAGCTGGTGACATTTAATTCATCATCCTCAAATCCCAGGAGGTGGAATTATAGAGCTTTTCAGAAGTGACCACACAACCCTATGTCCTGCCACTCCTCCCACCTACTTGTCTCCATCTCTGACTGTCTTTCAAACAAAAAGGGTTAAAGTGTCACTGCCACAGAGATGATTTTCAGCAGTATTTCTCTCTCTCAGCTCAACATTCTGCAGCAGTTTGACTGCTGTCACCCTCCTTTATTATATACAGCAGATGACAGGAGTAATCTTTAGTTCAGAGATGACAGTTTGTTTTATAAAATCTTAGCATGGTGTAAGCAGCATCATTTGGCATCACTGGCACAGATACTGAGGTACTCACCCCAATGCCAGAGATAAGCACATCCTCCCCTTAGACCCCTTGGATCATTAAGACAGCATGTTTGCCAGAGTTCAGTCTGTTGTAACAATTAAGAAGTGAGATCTGCTACACTTCAGATCTATAATGAGTTTCCTCAGAAAAGCAATGTAGGAATTTTTCAGATCAGAGTTGTTAAATTAAAATAGATAATATCCTGGGACAACAGCTTTGAAGACTAGACAACTGCATTTATTTAATGATAACTCTTTGGTCTTGTACTTTTCTCCATATCTTAAATATTGTTTTCCTTCTTGAGTAAAGAGCCTGTAACTCTACAGTAAGAAACTGAATCAAGACAGCTCATCGGTATTTGTTTAGAAAGCATATGTTATCACGTGGAGAGGAACTACTTATGACATTTTCAGAAAGCTATGAATAATCACACATCATTAAAACTGTTGATTGAAACAGTTCTTTGCCATGACATTTTTAATCCACTGCATAAGTAAATGCAAAATCTCCCTAGAAAACTAAAAGAAAACCCACCCAAAATTCAAATTATTATATCCCAAAGAGATCTGTCTACAGGATCCTAGGTATAAAATAAAGGAAGGAGCTGCTGGCAAAGCCAATAGCAAAACTTCCATTGCTTTCAGTGGGATGAGGTTTACTCCAGTTGTGGTTATTTCTTAAGGAATAAAGAGTACATGCTCCCTTTGGAAGGGAGTTCAAAGCTCTGTTCTATCACACATGGAATCTTTCCATGGCTCCTACATTCTTTACAATAGAAAGCTGGTTTCATTTTCTGAACTCAAATCAGCCTACTCTCTGTTAAAAAACTCAAACCAGTAGTTTCATGTAATGTATTCAGTAGCTCTGAAACACAGGTTGCCATTTGAAAAGGCCCAGGAAACAATGCTTATGAACACATACAAAGTGTTATTAAGTAGTATCTCTTCCATTTAAATCCTATTAAATTCTGTATACTAACTTATTGAGAGTCATTCAAGTTCTCAGTTATTTTTGAAAGTCAGCAGCAAAGTTACAGGTGCATCTGATCCTTGTGTCCAACAAGGTGAAAGATATGACAGCATCTTGAGGTAAAGGAAAAAAAAAAAAATGCACACACTGAAATAAATCTTCACTGATGCTTTCTGTATGCCATTCATTTTAGACCTAATCCAAAATCCACAGAATTCAGAAGCAGCATATTCATTGTATTTGGATAAAACCATTATTTATGACAAACACTACTTCTTCCAAGCATGCTCTGTTTAAACATAATAATGCACCCACATCTCACAAGCAACCAATAGTCAAAGCAAACTATTTACAAGCTTTATTTACAAGATTTAGACAGTGAACATCTAGGAATAAATAATCCCTTTGCTGAAATAAGGGTCAACTCACATCAGAGACACAGTAAACCAAGACTAAATCAGGAGTGAATACATTTTTGTTGTATGGCTCAGCCAGTTCTCAGTATAAACTAGCTGGACAAAAGTTGAGCTGGCTTTGGATTCATTTGATTAAAGTTATTTTATGGCACTGCAGGAAATATGTAGTTCTTGGAGAGTGGAATCTGAGCTCTTAAAAAAAAACAAACAAAAAACCCCAAACAAACAAAAAAAAAACAAACAAAAAAACCAACCCCATACCCCTACCTTTTTCCTCTCCACAGAAAGTCCTTTTTTCCCAGAACATCACTAAAAAGCACACACAGCAGAGCTTCCACTTTGACACCTGGAAACAGGCAGGCAATAGGAAGAACTATAAACCCCAAATAAATAGCCATGTCATACAAACCAGCACCCTTCTGGGCTGCATTCAGGGAACTGCTGCACTGTCTTCCATAAAAATTCAGCCTGGCTTCATGCCTGCCAACAGGAGGATAGCAGGCAGCAAGCAACTAGTGCTCACCAGTGGCAGCCAATGACCACACTGGCTTGCCCAGCCATACCCACAACAACTCCTAATTGCCTTGTACAAAAGCATAGGTATTCCTCAGAGACTTTGTCCAAGATGCTGAGGAGATGCAGTACAACGTGGCTTCCCAGAAGCCATCAGCTGGAGCCCTGCACGTTGGTGCTCTCCTCTCTTTATGCACTTTATGGTGGTGTTCTCTGCTGGCAACTGCCTTTCAGAGTTGATGGCTTCAGTGAATTTTTAACATATTCATTAAAAAACTTGGACTAAAGCTGCTGCCTTTCTGCCAAGTAGATCTGTTTGTGACGTAGTGTCACTGGTGGAGATATTTATGTTGAAAAATCAACCTTTCAAGCTTATAATATCCAGTGAATTGTCCAAACAACCTCAGATACCAAATAATTCAACAGAATATAGGTGAAACTTCATACCCATTTACTTTAGTACTACTCGTCCTGCAGTTTAAGCCAGAGGTGAAGTATGAGACTTCTGGATTTGTTTACCAGCTGAAAGGAAAGTTTAGATGCTCATTTTCACCCTAGAATATAGTCTGAAAAAGTGGCCAAATACACATCTCCCTTACAGCTACAGCTTCCAGAAAGCAGCACAAACATTTGGCTTATGCAGATTATTCAAGTGTGCAACTTTATTTCCGCAATTGCATGCAATGTAGTATTGTTTAATGCTGTAAAATAGGATTCTCGGGATGTTAAATTACTATCAACTGTACCTTTTGCAAGTTTAACCTAACTTGCTTTAGAAATGTCAGTGAGAGGCAAAGCTTATTAGCATTTAAATATTGGCCTAGAAGTAATTAAAAATATTAATGATACTAAATAAGACGACAGTTATAACCTCTAGATGTCCAGTGTGAAGCAGTGAAAATAAATCATAGCATTAGAACATGGAAAATAGCTGGATTCCAGAAACAGCCAAATAGATTTCTTAACACAATAACAACATCTATTTCAACTCCTTTAATAGCAAGTGAAAGCTGCAGCACTTTTCAATAACAGTTGGTGCTCAACAGCAGCACCTGCTTACATACATCACTTCTGTACACCAAATTCACAGGCAGGAAATCTTTACACTCATTTAACTTCACAATTTTAACAAAAAGACCTCACCTCATGCCAGATCTGAAAAACACCTAAATGTGGTTCAATTTCAGTGAAATAATCACATTTGATGTGTTTGCACTGAAATACTGCCTTTGACTCAACTCTCTTGTGATATAGATGGTCATAAATTTTAAAC
This sequence comes from Galbula dea, assembly GCA_013399015.1. Classification (NCBI taxonomy): domain Eukaryota; kingdom Metazoa; phylum Chordata; class Aves; order Piciformes; family Galbulidae; genus Galbula; species Galbula dea. Next base: position 4,633,032 of record VWZX01003966.1, read on the forward strand.
CTCAAGAGGTTTTTATAGTGTCATCCTTTTTAAACACTGATATTCTGGTTTCCAATATTTCCCTCCAAAAAAATCTCACAAGCCATAATATTCTTAACTGCAGAGCCAGCTAGAGGAGATGCAGTTCTTAAAATGAGCCTCTATTAAAATTCCTTGCAACAGGATACAGTATTTGGCAGTATTAGCAATAATCATTAAACCCAGCCAAAAAGCTTTTGACAGAAACCTGGGGGTTTGACCAGAGAGAACATTTATTAGAAGTATGTGGGTTTATTTTAAAGCAGCTTTCCTTGGAGAAAGAACTTATTCTGATGGCTTTTGGTTTACAAAAAACAAGAAGCTGACATTTTCTGCAGGAAGTACAGCATTTTCTGATTAGCTCTAATAGCCACTTTTGGGAGATGCTGCAATTTATCCCAGCATTTGAAGTCGTTGAGTGTCATTAATTGCTATTCACTGGGGTATTCAAGGCACTCGGTACCTGGTAAAGATGGGAGCTAGAAATCAGACTGCAGGCCAGGACTGAACAAAACACTTCAGCACATGAATAAAAACTGAGCTGAACACAAACCTCCTATGTTTTGTTTACCTGAAATGGTGTTTTATGAGGCTCAGCAGATATGTCAGACCAAGTGGTAGTTCAAGCATCTGATAGCAGAATAGACGTCACCAAATCGTTAAGGTTGGAAGAGACCTCTATGAACACCAAATCCAACTGTCAATCTATCACCACCATGCCACTAAACCATATTCCTCAGTACCACATCTATATGTTTTTTTAAAGTTTTTCTAGTTTCAAAAGCTAGGCAACTCTTTCATACATAAAGTGCTGCTAGAATGTTTTCCAAATTTTTTCCCCCATATCACTCTTTTTTCTCTCCATGTTTCTCAAAAAATACTCCCTCCAAACAAAATGTCTCAGCCTGATATTAAAACCACATAATTTTGTTACTCTGATAACCCAGACCTTGATAATGCCAAAGCTACAGTGATATGTAATTCTTGTCAAAAGAGTCACTTATTTCATTTCCCATCCTTAGAGATGTGCTCTCTAAGTCAGTTTCTGATGGAAACAAATGAAGGCTATGATTTGTCTTGAATAATAAAGCACCTGCAGCTGTTTGCAGCATTTAGAATGATGGCTTATCATTAGCAGAAATGCTTATATATTCTAAGCACCCTACATGCCTTGCAGGTAGGACGCAAGGGTCTCTCTAATTTGCCTTAGTTTCTCATCATTTTCCAATAATAAGAACATCAAGGGTGCAGCACATACATCACCTGCCTGGGAGTCTGGACTTGCTCTAGATAGTGACCTTTGAATGAGTCCCCTCTGTCCCTCAAAATGTCAATAGGAAATATTTCCTTAGACTTGAAGTGTGTGGAATCCATAGAGCAGAACTTCCTTCTGCATCTGGGAGGCAGTGAGCATGACAGAAGCTTGTTCTTTTAGGTTTGTCTGTCTTTGTTCTTAGTAATCCCAGCGAGGATTACCTATGCACATATTCCTGTGCAGATCTGACCATAAAGCAGCAATAATGCTGGGGAACTGGATGTGGGGCTGTGCCAACCTGCTGATACAGAATCACAGAATTGTCAGAGTCAGAAGGGACCTTAAAGATCATCTAGTTCCAACCCCCCTGCCTGGCAGGGACACCTCCCACTAGATTAGGTTGCCCAGAGCCTCATCCAGCCCAGCCTTAAAAACTTCCAGGGATAGGGCTTCCACAACCTCTCTGGGCAACCTGTTCCAATGTCTCACCACCCTAACAGTGAAGAACTTCCTCCTAATGTCCAATTTAAATCTATCTTCCTCTAGTTGGTATCCAACTAGAAGCAGCTTGTACAGTGTAGTCCTACAGCGAGCAACTCAACTTCATTCAAAATAGATGAACTCATTACAGAAAACAGGAGAATAAATTGCACAGGAATGCATGAGGAATTTTCAAGGGAGTTAATGTACTATAAAATACCACGAAGCTCCTGTATGACTAGCAAGGATGAATTTGTAGCAGTACAATTCACAATTTACAAAGTTAAAATAATTACACATGAATCGCTAATATATTCATTAAGGGAACATAACCACCCTTCACTTTACAGAAATAGCTTTGGATTTGCAGCAATTCCATAAACACAGCCAGGTGAATCAGTTACTTGCCACCATCATTCAAATCTTTAGTAATCTGTTAAGAAATAAAAACTTCATCCAGTTAGCATTTCACGTGGTGATGTCTTTGAGTCAGCATTATCTCCAGCTGCAAACTCACAAGTTACAGCTCCATTGCAAAGCTAATGCTAGATCAATTACTATAATTAACAAGATCAATAATAGTTTAACAATAATGCATTTTTCCTCTTGTGGTAAATTGTGCTGCATTCACATATCCCTAGGCTCAAACAGGCCCACAGCTGATCACAGCAACTTTAACAAGACAACTCATGGCATCATGGCAAGCAGAGTAAAGTCTTTCTGCCAGCACTTAGGAGAGTCCCTTCCCCATCTCAGTCTGACATCCTGGCTTTGCCTAGGATGGACAGGAATCAAAGCAGAAAAACTAACATGGCCACTTTTCACTGCCCTTCCTGCAGCCTCATGCAGCCACAGCATGGTCTTTGACATACCACCAGCAACAAACAACCAGAAGGAGCTGTACCTACTGCAATTTCCAGCAAAATCATAATTACATTTGACAGCTCTGTCTCTGGGCATTCTGCACAGCTTTTGCTTGTCTTAGTCCCAGTTTATTTCAGCTTGGACACTCTTGCCTTTGATTTCCTCCTACCCATGAAAGGATAGTCCCAATTCCTCTGTTTCCACTCTTTACCCTCCCAAGCCTCTGCTCTTTCCAAGAAGCAATACTGTCACACAGGCATTACTGAGGGCATCTTATTGCCCTACCAGTCCAAGGGACCTATCTCCACCTATCTAGAAGCATGCTCCTCAAGCCAATTTTAATTCTGCTGCATGCCATATACAATGCATCACCATCCTAGCCCACAACAGCTTAACCTTCTCTATGGCAGTATGAGGCCCTGTGCTGTGGAGAAGAGGCATAGCTTTGGACAAACAGCCAGTTTTCCCAGACAGCTCAGGGACATTGTGAAAGTGCAATCAGGCACAAAGGACCAACAATCTGCAGTCAGCAAGACACCATGGTCTCTTACTGAAATGGTGATTTCAGTAGTCAGGAGATTGTTTGGCTTTATTTGCACTTTTAGTCAGGTCATGGAAGAAAAGCTGGGAGCTTATGTTAAATAGCCTAGCAGTCTACTGGTGGCCCTCTCCTGCTCTCCTCTGCCTTCCCCTACCAAACAAGGTGGAGGCTATGGAAGCACCTGCAGGTTCTGTAGCCCCTATGCACCAGACACTCAAGCCTTCAGATGCACCACAAGGGCTTCTGCAGCAGAGGCCACCAGTACTACATGCTTCTAGGTCAACTTTGGTCTCCTGTTGGCTGTCTGGCAGAAGCACCCTGTCCCAGTTGGTACAAGCCATAATACCCAATCTTCTTTCTATTCCCACAGAGACAATATGACCAGTGGCTGTCTCTCTCACCCTTACAGCAGCCCTCAGAAATTGGCACAGAGCAGGCAGGAGAGGTACAGACAGGCTCCTGGAGAGGGGTCAGGGGCTGTACAGGACCACCATTCCTCTAGGATCCTCTGTGGAAGCCAACCTCCATGCTGGAAAAGAAGTGGAACCTCATGGGCAAATCACTTGGGCCACACCCAGGAGTTAAGGGAATGGCTTCTTTCCATTGCACGTTGCTTGGAAATGGCCACACTCATACATGGAGTTAAGAGAAATCTATTTACACCACCAACAACAAATGATAGGGGAAGCTCTGCTTTCTTTGTTGACCTCTGAAGAAACACAATATCCTAGAAAAGTCATGTTTGAGAAGCCACCTGTCCTCCAATCCAAACCAATATCAAATCTATTCTTAGTAGATGTTTGTCTAATCTAGCCTTTGAAAAGCTCTGAGGATGGAGGGTTTTTTTACCTGGCTTGGTTAGGCTATGCATAAAAGTTAAGATTTTAGGTAACAACATGCAAGCTGCTACATCAAATTTTTCAAGCCTGTGCACAGGACTATTATCATATTCCAATATTATTGGCCTTTACTTCTGCTGTGGGTTGCTGAACTAATATGAAATTCTGATTGAATTTGTGCTGCCAGTGGAAAGCTGGAAATCAGTAAACATGCTAAGATCAGACTGTGTCTGCAAAAGCACCAGGCAGAGGACTGCCACAGGGAAAGAGAGAAAAGCCTTCAAGAAATGCTTCAGAGAGAACAAGCTCTGCTAAATGCTCCAGAACTGCTGTGGGAACACCTGCCCTTCATTGCAGGAACCCCTGCAGTGGTTTGAAGCCAGTGGGTGACACATCATTTAATGGCCATTGAAATGAGAGTGGAGAGGAGAAGAAAAGCAGAGAGAAAGAGATTTCAGAAGCTTTAGTCACATGAGCAAGGTTTTTCACTTTATGGGAAGCATTATATTACCTCAGGTTTCTTATACAACCAGAGCTTTCTACACAACCAGTCAGAGATTACAGTTTGGGTTTATTTCCATGCAGTTTCATATGTCTTTGGAGTGACCTTGAGAGATGTTATTCTGCAGCTGCCAAGTTTCAGTGGATCAGCAGAGTGTTTCTAATTTTCCTTCCATGAACCTCCATCAGTCCATTTGTTGAGGTTAGTTACCAAACACATGCAAGCTTCACAGAGCTCACATAGTTGCTTTGGCCTCCCAAAGGCTTCTTCTCCTGCATTAAAGCTCTCTCAAGAATGTTTTCCATGGTCTGAGATGCACAAGCACCAGTTCCTTCAAGAAAAAGGAGAGCTCATGGATAATGCCCAGAGGTCATGCTACCCCACTCTTGGACAGGCACAAGCTCATTGTGTCAAGTGAATCAACACTAAATATTAAACACTAGCAACAGCTCCATCCTTGCTCTCAAATCACTGAAAAAGACCTCAGCCTGTGTTCAGTTTATCCTGAAGAAGTGCATACTTCAAAGCAGTATTGCAGACAGACATGAACGCTTACATCTCTTTGCGGTCCTTAACCAATGTCTTCAAATGGGCATTTCATCTAAACATAGACATATCCCATAGGATTGTCTGTTAAAAACTGTAATGCAAGAACATTATCTAACAACAGTAAGACAGAAATAGCAGGGGAGAGAACAGTTTCTTCCTTGTTTCACTGTAGCCATGAATTCTGTCCTTTAAACACAATACCACCAGTACACATACCAGGAAATAACCACATGGAGAAAATACAGTTCGAGGGCTACACTTGTAAACCTTTGCAGGCATCTAGAAACCAATCAAGCCTTGTCACAGTTCATGTAGTCAGTCCAGAAACTAGTCTATTATTTTTAATTGTTCTCAAGTAATAACAGTGCATGAGCAAAGCAGAAACAAATTTATTAATTATTTACAGTACTCAGAACACCTTGACAAAAAATGTTAGCCCTTGTTGTGCTCATGCTGGTTCTTGTTTTAAGAGCAGAGTGGAAATTAGGATTAGGAGCAGAGCTGAAAAAGTCAGGACAAGGATTAGGATCCAATTTTATTTTTTAGCCACCTGCTCAGCCTTGACTCATGTTTTATTTCTCACATATCAAGTCTTTCACACTAGGCTTCAGGAGCTCTATTCCCAGATTTGTACACTCAATTCCCAGCTCTTGTACAGATCTAATACAGTTGTGACTAGGACATTTTATTTCTCTGTGACTCAGTTTTCCACACATTAGGTGAAAGCTAGTTTTCAAAATAGATCATTAAGATAAAACTAATAACATTTGAATTGCTTAGCTATCATTGTGATGATCTATGTGAGCAGAAAAATACCTCAAAACAGTTTATTTTTGAAGAGGGTGTAGAGCAAACCAACTTTCTAGATCAAAAAAAGCAAATTAACTTCAACTTAGAAAAGTATTTTTATATTTGTTTTGCCATTAATGCTTTCACTTTTTTTAAAAGGAGGATGTTCAGTTTCCTGAAGTGATTCTACAGCTGCCTCTTTTAAACCTTAATTTCTCTGAATGAACCAGCCAATTTCAGAACCAAATCATAATTACAACTGCTGTTCATTCAAAAAAGCAGTTTAATTTTGATCAGGATGTACCTCTCAGCATTGAACTCAAATTAAGATAGGCCACAATTTTTGAATGTAGTTACTTCTAAAATAGATCTTGCTGCCTGCAAGAGACATGCAAACTCTTACTACACTAAAAATTCATGTTAGATAGTTGGTACTTGAAACACAATTCTCATTAAGATGGATTGTAACATTCATGTTCTGGAAACACAAAGAATAGAGACTAATGTATTAATCCATGCAGAATGCTACAATGATCTTTACCTTGTCCTTGCTAGAATAACCCTTCCACAATCCCCCTTCATTTATTCAATGTCTAACAAACAAGAATGCTCTAGCTGAAAAGAATTCACTGAAATCAGAGTGGACAAGAATCCTAAACATGCTTCTCTTCAGCTGTCTGCTGTGACATAGGCAATGGTATATTGACAGTGCTCCAGTAAGTCCAGACCTACCTTCTATTATCTGTACAGGAGAAAATCTACATCTGAAAAACGTTTCAAATATTTACAACAGGTACATATTAATGTAAGGTGCACCATGAAAATAAAAAAGTCTGCACCCATGAAAAGCTTCATTTGAATAATATTAGACATCTGAGACTAAGGAGAATCAAATTTCATCCTTCCAGCTGTAGAGGGTTTTTTAAAAAAATAATTTCAAATTATAGCATTTATCATCAGGTACTTCTCTAAAAGGAGAATACACTGACTGGTTTAGTGTAATTTAAAGCCAGGAATTAGACATTTGCATGTGAAAAGTTCTGCAGAGGAATGTTCTTCCTAATGCCAGTAACTCTGCTAGCCTCGGCACAGTGACCGGTGAATAGAGGACTTGACATTGTACACATTTCTTTTCTACTATCTCACCAATCATCTGTCTTAAATATATCCCTCATAGATGCTAAATGTATTTAAAGATCAACTCTATAAAGACCACAGAAGTGATTAAATAACCCAGCATTTCAATAAGAGGTGACTAGACCCATTGATGAAGGGGTTCACTTTCGGTCCAATGTTCCTGATTTCATTGCACACAACCTTGGAGGAAACAGTCAATATCTGTGCTGCTCTAAAACTGGAATTTCATCTATATATCTGCTTTGCTACTAAAACACAGAATTATAGGGCCATAAGGGACCTGTAGAGGTCATACAGATACAGCAATGAAGCATGAATCACAATTATGTCATCTGTGATCTAAAGTTATTTCCAAGAAGAGAGGCTCCACAGCTTCTCTCAAACAAGACATCCTTTGGTAACCCTTCCTGCAACAGATGCTTTTCCTAATGCCTAACTTGAAGTCTTCCTTGCTTTAATCACTTGTAATATTTCCACATTTATTCATTGTGGACATGAACAAGTAACTGCCTTTCTCCTTAACAACAACGCTATGCACCTAGAAGCCTCTTCTGACCTTTCGTCTAGACAAAGAAACCTTCATTTCTGTCTTTCCTGGAAGGTCATGTTTTCCAGACCCCTCAACATACACTTCACTCCCCATAGATACTCCCAAGGAGATGCACATCTTTCTTGCAGTACTGTGCCCATGCCCATAAACCAGCATCTCCCACACACTACTTACTGATACCAAACTTCTCAGCAAGTTTTCAGGTTGGCCACAGCCCTGAAAGTAACTGTCCCTTCTTTTCCCAGGTGTGGTACCTAAAGCATCTGATCACTACAGCTACAGATTGATAAAACAGAAGGGAAAACTCAGTTGAGACAGAAGAAAGACTAAAATAAGAAGCTTTAAAACTGAATCTAATTAAAGTTACTGGAATTATTTCCTTGAGATGTTTCATACATAATCTCAACAGCTTCCTACAAAGATCCCTGTTGGTGTCTGCAAGTCTTTTTCATCATCTTGGCTAGTTTGGCATCTGCAATACATTGCAAGTTCCCAGCTCCCTTCTAGAGCTTTTCCATATGTCCTCATACAGAAAACTCTCCTTTACCTCCAGAACTTTCTCTGGAGAGCACACAGTTGCTTTCTGTGAAGTAGCAGACTCTTCTTGGCTCCCTAGGCCCAATATGCAGCAGTCAGTACAGCATGCACAAACCACCATCCTTTCAGCTGTCCTTCTGTACCCTTTGTAATCTATAATAAAAAGCTGCATATGCTGATCCACAAATGTATAAATCAACACTTCCACCTCAGACAGCCATGCTCACACATCAGGTAGGTTTATAAGCTACTGAGAAGACGTGGGGGCAAGATGTGCCTGGTACAACTTTGATACAAGTTCTGTCCAGTAGTTAAAAAAAAAGTGTTGGGTGCTTTCTTACTTGTGAACAGCCTCATTTTAGAAGGGTCTGTAGTGTCCTAACATAGAATAAGTATCATTAATTATGAGATTTAGATAAAACCCCCAATTGTTCAAGATCAGAAAGCTACCTGCAAAGACATGACTACTTCTTTGGTCCAGAACCCAGCTCAGCTGTAGTGACTGCTTGAGCCTTACATGTGCAGAAGAACTATAAAGTGTGTGCCACTGAAATAGATCTTGAAAGTATTAAGCAAGTGAGCAAGAGCTTAAGATCACTTTTCTCCAAAAACATCCTGGACAGCCCTAGAATATTATATGCAATTGTACGGGTAATGCCAACTGTCCATTATTAATCCTGCCTGCAGTGTTACACTGAGGAAGCACAACTGTGCCAATTCATTGCTACATTTGACAATGGGATTAGAAAGAGGATGCCTTCCAAGCAGCCTATGTAGACCCTTCTCTGGTCAAAGCTGGATAGCATTATGTGGTTTTGGCCTTCAAATCATACTAAGCAGCCTGTATTGACAGATAAAGGTAGCTAAGCATAAATGAAAGAATTAATACTTAAAACTTGAATTAAAATTTGGTAACAAGCATGTAGGATTTCAATTAGTGAGTCACTGCATGAAGATGTGCCTCTAAAAGTGACTATTCAAGTGTGTGACTTTAGTTCAACAAATTTATTTCTACCAGACTTTTTCCCTACAGCTGGATCCAAAGAGGTAGGTCAACTTTAAATGTAAAAAAAGAAAGATTTTGATTGCAGTTTACTGCAGAAACTTTATATCCCTCACAACAATTTTGATCCATTATCTTTCTTTTAACAGCAGCGTTAAATATTGGGGCAAAGTAGTACCTTTACTATAGGGAACTGCAGTTTTAAAACAGAGAATCTGGGTTGGGATTTTTCCAACCCAGGAAATAAGTTACAATAGTCCATTTTCTAAAAATTAAGAGCAATAGAGTCCTGTTTAAAGATTGCAGCACTACAAAGCAATGGAACCTTCCAGTACCTTGCCTGGGAGGAGGAGTACAGAATTTAACAACTCAGCTTCAAAAGAAGAAATAAATACATAAATTCCCCTTGACTTTTCTGTAGAGGTGAAATTAATATAATTACATCAAAAGAAATCAGAGTTCCTACTTCACTTTCCTTGCCAGTAATGACTTTTGAAAAGGAGGAGAAAGGAGAAGAATTGGAGAAAGAACACAGAATCAGAGTTCCAGCACCACGTTTCTACAATATCCGAAGAGCAGAACAGGAGATGTAAAACTTCAGAGTAACAGAAACTCAGGCTGGCAACTGGATGGATTTGTTCAGTATTTGGAACAATCCAGTGGAAACAAAAGGAATTTAGAGCCTAGAATTGCTATTGATTGTTATTTTCCAACTAGAGCATGAAAAAATAACACAAAAGAGAAGAATCCATTGGGAAATAGGCAACATTATCAGTTCAGGATCAGAATAATTGTCTGGTTAAAACTGAATATATTATTTCAAAATCATGGTCAATGAAAAGAGCTCAAACATCCTTTTTGTTGTAGGTGCTCTGCTCAGTTGTTTTTTTATTCAGTACAATTTTACTAGTTTAGTGAGGGTCTTCTAATAAAGTTTTGAGGGTTTGGGTTTGTTTGTTTTCAAAAAATTTCAAAGGAATAACCTGAGATCTAAATGCAAAAGATTTTGAAATACGGAAAAATAAAAGCTTTCTCTACAGCTCCCATGTTTTCTGGCAGACAAAATCAAGTCAAAGTACCACATATCACTCATGCCCTGCAGTCTGAAGTTGAAGGTTTGAGCTTCAGCCCTCATCTAACTCTCATATAGTCAGGTGCATACAAGCAATTCCCTTTGAATACAGCAAGGCTCAGCCTGGCAGTTTGGGGTTTAATGTGTGCATAGCACATCCTGGCTCACTCCAGTGCTGCAGATGCCAGTATAACATGGCAGTCAGAACTGGAGTTTTAAACTAATTCCTTTCAATTATTTCCACTGCAGCTGGAAAACAGTGTGCACTTTCCATTAAACATGCTGGACCACCAACTGCTTTGGTGCTAAGCCCACACCCCTATCCCTCCTGTCTTGCCAGACACTCAATCCCAGCACTCACTGTGGCTGTTGGACAGCAAAACTCATGTTCACAGTCTTCCTCTCTTCACCTACAACTCCTCTTTTCTACCATAGTGACACACACAGAGAAAATCAGAAAGGTGAAAGCCCAGCTAAAACTCAATGTGGCCACCATCATAAAAGATAACAACAAAAGTTTTTGCAAATACATCAGCAAAAGGGTCAAGGAGAATCCCCATCCTTTATTGGCTAGGGGGGAACATTGTCACCAAAGATGAGAAAGTGCCTAAGGTACTTAATGCCTTCTTTGCCTCACTTTAATAGTCAGACCACTTACCCTCAAAAAATACCAAGGAGACAAGGTCTCACAAAGCAACACAAGAAATGAAGCTTCTAGTTACAGCCTAGGTTGGCAGAGAGAAAGCACAACTCTAGAGTAGAATGGAAGAAGCAAACATAAGAGTTATTATCAACAGTACACAAGGCTATAAAAGGCACCTGGTCCCTCCATTCCTTCATAAATAATCCCAAAAAATATTTAGACTTCTGAAAAAAATTAATTGGTGCCTACCAGAAAAATAAAAAGCAGCATGATACAGGTTAATGTGATGATTTAGATCGGACAACCACTTCATTATCTGTTGCTTTCTAGTTCATGCAAACTTCTCAGGCCACCTTGGTCATAATCACACAAGGACAGGACAGGGAGATAAGCTCTTTACTCTACTTAATTACTTAGATTTCAGACACCAATACTCAAGGCAGTGAAACTGTTTCCAAAGAAGAGCAAAACGTCAAGTATTTGAGCTGCAGTTGTCTTGTATCACTGAGGAAGCTTAGCTTGGGTTTTTAAGTGATAAAACTACATGACTACAACACGGCCAATCTAAATCTTTGCAGATTTATAAGTAGGTAGCTATAAATTCTGGTGCTCTTTATCAAATACAACATTAAGCTGACAAATTATACTAATACAGTATGATTCCAAGGTGTATCCACATTTGCAGCATGTGTAAATTTCTCAAATAGAATCCGATGTTTGCTAATATGGTACCATCTAAGTTAATAAGATCAAATTATGTCTGATCATACTACATTAGTAAATGTCACATCAAATTAGTCATTTTCAGAATTATAATGAAGCACAGAAAGCAACCAAAAATAACTTTTCCAACACAAGTAAGCACTGCTGAAACTGAAAGCTGAGCTAAATACCAAGTCCCTAGAGAATGCTTTTTGAATTCAAGGTTAGCTGAATTCTCAGTCTTATTTCAGAGAGCTCTCATATATGACTTAAAACATGCTTTGAGTCGCAGCAGAGTCTTGTCCAAAGGTCACCAAAAGAGGCTAGAGATAAGGTCACAAACCATCAGTTGGCAAAATCTGTACTGAAACACTGTTAATTCCTTTTTCTGCATGGTTATGCTCACTGCAGTGTTCCCAAGTAGAAAAATTCATGAAAACCTACCAAATAGAGGTTTTGAAAGGGAAAGCACTTTAAATAGGAACTTGCTTCAACTGTTACTAAACTAACTTTCTCCCTTTCAAGTTCATTATCTGAACTGTTGTAATTAGTCAGGCCTCATCAAGTACCTGTCAGGTGTACATCCAGTATAATCTTGTTTATTTACAAATATACAGTGTGGTTTCTTTGAACACAGTAGTTAAAAAACAAACAGCTCCAAAAGCTGAGTCTGCCCTCAGCTAGTTCCTCAGCCTGATGTTCCTGGCCATATGCTGAATTCTGGAGCCACTGTTATCTTTATCCACATTCTTCCACCAATTAGGAAAGCTTTCTACAGATTTCCTCCACATACCTACAACCAAAGGTAAGGAATATCTCCTGAAATGCCCACATTAAAGCTGATCCTGTCATGCAGCAGAGACTACCCAAGTAGGATGCCCACAATCTCAAATCCTACCCTAAAAGGATGAAATGAGTCCTGTCAAGCCTCGAAGATGACTCACCACACACAACCTTTCACAAAAATTTTTAACAAAATAAAAAACCTTCACATGTGGCAGAAGCAGAAAGAGTAGGAATTTGAAAGAATATTTAGTGGTCCCACATTCACTGGGAACATGAGGAACATCAATCTCTTTAAAGCTCCCTATCATCTAAAAAACAAAACGGAGTGTAGGATTCTCCCAGGCCACTGCATCAACTTCAAGAAGCAATGCTTTGGTACCTTTAGATGAACTAGGAAATACTGGAAGGCAGCAAATACTTGAGTGACTTCATTTCTACCTTTAAAGAGTTAAAATACACCCATGTAACTAAAGCTATATCTAAAGTCTTCTGGATAAATCACCTTTATTCTCAGCTGGATAAATTAGTGCCAGCTGAAAGCAATGCAAGTTCCAAGCAAGAACCATTTTTTTTGTGTACAGTGTTCAGGGAAAGTGAATGCCAAAATGGTGGTAAATACCTAAATTAACAGTTCTGGGTTGGTCTGTCTCTGGGGTTATGGGGTAGGTTTTTTTGGTTGGTTGGTTAGGTTTTGTTTTTAAGAAAGATTACAAAACGTTAACCAAGATGTCCACTGTTGAAAAGAGGATTTCTAGTTACTTTCTCAGGAGGTGGAACATATGTTCATTATTGTGACCTGTAGTGTTTAATATTAATTTTCTTGATTTAGTATACACTGGCATATGCTTCAAAGAATATTTTTTCCCCACAATGGCTTTACCAGCCCCTATTACTCATGACTTTTCTTTATTTACTTGATATTTGTTTCTTTTTAATCCAAGCTGTCTGCATGAATTTTAACTCAATTAGGGGTGTTTATATAAGGCAGTCTGTTCAGGGACAAAGTTGTTGATCCCTAGAGAAAGCATTGTTCCTACCCTGTCTGTATTTCAGCAGATTATGTTTAAACCAGACCTATCAAAATACACTCACTAGCACACAAGCTTTATATGTGTTTTAGTTTGAATAGAGTTGTTATAATAGATCAGCTTTTTATTAGCAGTAATTATGAATACTTCTGTTGGATTCTGGTATGTCAGCAGACTAAGAAACCTTTGTTGTCTTTAAGCTAATATCAACATTATTCTGCATTTTGTTCTTCTAATCCTTCCTCTATCCTGGAGGATTTTAACAACATTTTACTGTCATTCTGTTATGAAACTTGTTTTCCCTTGAGCACATGGCAATTTCATCCGGTACCTGAGGATTGTATAAAAATCAAATAATAGCATAAGCTCCACCAAAGGAAAAAATAAAAGAAACAGTACTACTTAGCTCAAGACAAAAATAAAAGCACATGGGAGGAGGATGGGAAAGAAAAATAGAGGAAGCAGTATTTGCTGGACTTTAACTCCTTGTTAGCTGTACTTTGTGGTGGATCTCAGACAGTGGCCGTGCAGCAGAAGCAGCCAGGCAGCTCCTTCCCATGGTGGCCCACAAGCCGTTCTCCAGTCTGCAGACTAGGATAGGGCACTGTGAGACCAGGAGACTGTCCTATAAACTGTCTCTGCCCAAATCAGACCACCTGGGACAGCCTAGCCATTTTAATGGGAGAGCAAGACTTCTCACCATTTCAGCAGGACAAAACCTATCCTTCTCATTAAATCAAGTCAAACAAGAAGTTCCTTCTCCTTGGGACCTGTTAATTACATGCTTGAGCATTTTCTGAAATATTATTTGGCTACACACAGATATGACTAATGAATATTGACCTCTGCTTGTAGGACCCAAGATCCACTCTTATTACCACCTCACTCACATGCATTTGAAGTAGTCATTCAGAAACTCAGGAGCTTGGATATGTAGCATTTGGATTTACCAGATAAGCGATCTGAATGTAGCTAACATCATCTAAAAATGGGTATAAATCAGGAGTAAACCACTCAAACCAGCTTTCTGTATAATGCCACTGTACAATGAGAAGTTTGAATATACATACAATTTCCAGCTAATTAAGCACAGTTCAGTGACACCAATAGAGTAAGCAGCATAGCAAAGCTGGCAACAAAGAAAACTACTAGGCAGAAAAGGCAACATGTGCTGCTAACGCTGTACAAATAGCATTTTAATTAAAGCCAGGTTTCCACAAGTCACAAGCCTCCATCTCTTGGCTTTGGCTTAAATCTTGGGTCATTTTTTCTATTACACCCAAGCCCATCCCTTAGGATATAATGCTGCTATGATTTTACGTACACATGTACAGTCCCTGGAGTAAAGTGGCAACATCAGTAAACAGCAACATCAATAAAACAAGTTTTTCCTACATTAATTTGTGGCCACTATGAACAGACAGTACCACACAGGCCTCTGCCAGGCATAGAAAAATGGACTATAAATTGGTCCTGGAGTGCTTCAGTACAACAGCTGTGATACATCACTTTTTTTTCCCCCTCAAAAAAAGCAGATTTTAGAGTTGAAAATGGCTCGTGTAGAATTGGCTTAACATGAGTAAGTACCAATATCTTGACTGGAATTTTCAAAGCTTATACTTATTAGCCTTGACTGAGAATGGGAAAACTAGTCCTTAAATTAGCTTTAATAATTGCAGTTTGAGACTTAGGAGTAGAAATAAGATTTCTCTTTTTTGCTTTGAATAGCAAGTCATGTTAATGAGCAAGAAAATTAAAACAGGTATTTGTTCATCACAAGAGATTGAATATACATTTGAAGACAGAAACATGCAAAACCTTCACTTTTAATTCTTTCAGGGTTCCCTAAACTAAGCACTTGCACTGCCTGACCTTTCTGTGAAGCAGTCCTCCCTTCTAAAATTGTTTATATCTCTTGGACATAAGAGCTTCCTGCATCATAATAGACCTCTAGGAACAGACCAGCATTTGGAGAACAGCAGGACTTAACTGGAGAAAGGTTTCAGCGAACAGAAGACTTTTCACGGCAAGGGCAGCTAAAGCTCTGCACTGGTTTGTGGATCCTCGCTAGCCTAGGCAGACACTATGAGATCTCAGTTTTATTATCTTCAGCATTACTGAACAATCGATTCCAGTCTCATCTAGTGCCCTTGAATTAAGGGATGGAACAGCATTTTCATCTTTACTTCCTAATGAGAAGACCTCAGTGACCTCCATGAACCGAGGCTGGCTGAGTCTATTATTCTTTGTCTGAGCACATGACACAACACAACAGGACAGAGAAGACCAATTCTAGTCCTCCACTTAAACTAGGATTCTAAACAGCATCCCAATGCTTACTCTATAATAGGCTGCTCATTTTAAAACTCTTCAGCCACTAAAGTATCTTTCCATTTAGCATTCGATGAAATGTAGACCTGTGTTTAAGGCTGTTGTAGGCAAGGGCAGTCTAGGATTTAAAAGGCCATTCAAAGCCTAACTATTTTGGTATTTCTTTGACAAGGCTAATGCACAGCTGGCCTGTGCCTACAGCACACTAGACAGACACACACACACAAGGTTCAACCCGTTCCTTGGGCATCTGCCCCAGGGTGGGATTAAACAGATACATACAGCATCTGTTTCCTTCTGTAGCTGTTTTGCACAGATACAAAGAATCTCCCTATTTCCCTCTTACATATGTGCATTGATAATTAATCAGCACTATCCAGTCAATTGCTCCTTCCAACAGACAAATCCAATAAGATTATTCACCCTTCATTCACACTGTGCAGAGCATTTTCAAGGCAGAGACACTATCTGGCCCAAAAAGATAAAATCAAGCCCTTCTTCCAGTTTCTCAGCAATTCTGGAGATTTCCATACCTTATAAACCACCACCATACCAGAATACTTTTGAAAAACCTGCTTTCAGAGATAAGCAGCCAGGTGAACACCACCTTCCTTCTTACAGGACAGATAAAGCACAGAACAGTCACAGTGAGGTCTTGTTACCAGGACAGAGTCCTCCTCTGGGGAATCTACCACTTGCTTAAAGGTCTAGAGATCATGAAGGACTACTTATTAAAAATACAGAAATCTGAGATCTAGAAACATTTTTGTATAAAGCTTTCTACTAAGAGACCTTAACCTACTTCAGATCTATAGGGCTGTTTCACCAGTGTTTTCATCTTTTCCTCCCACTTCCTTCTCTGGTTTAATCTCCTGAGAGGTCTTTTCCACTTTTGTGTGTGTGGGTTTTTAGTTTGTTTTCTTTTGTGGAAAAGGCACAGATAAAGGAATCAAACAGAGCTTCCTAGAATCAGCATCCAAACAGTCCCCCCGCAAAAAAACAAGGCAACTAGTTTAGAGCACTACAGAAAAGGCAGCTCCCCCCAAAAAAACCCCAAAAAACAAAACTCTGTTATTTGACCTAGCACCAACCCTCCCATTGGGAAAAAAGAGAGGAGGAAGGAGAAAAAAAAGAACTTTCTTCCTACCTCAAATCTTCACCAAGCCCAACCACTGTACACCCCAGTCCCAGCCAGTCAAGCTTGTTGGAGCAAAGTCATTTTATGTGAAAGGGAATCCCTTAATTCAGGACAGCTGTCCCTGCTCTGATGCCCCATGTAATTAGGGCATGCAGCTGTGGTCTCTATTCTGCTAAGGAGAAGCACTTAACCCCTTCCTTGCTAATCCCTAAAGAAGGCTGCAGATACTAGAACAGACAGAAACTGAACGAGACTGATGACCTTTCATGAAACCTTGTGCATGTGATTGCTATCAACTTCACAGCTGAAACAGATGCCATTTCCAAAACAACTGCTAGACTTAGTTCTTCCCCTGCAGAGTGACCACACCACATGCCATTCTGTTTTCTCCTTTTAATTTCAAATTTCTTCTTTTCTGAGATTTCATCACCAAGCAATGAAACATGTCCTCCAGAGGCTCCTGAACAATGCTGAGTTCAGTAGATCTGCAGCATACAGAAGAGAGGTAACAGATGGCGAGTTTGCATTAGTGTGATAGTTCAAATCTGATAAACTTCAAAGACAATGTCCCAAAGGTTCCCAAATTTGGTTCACCCTACAAGAGAGGTGCAGAGGCATGTGAACTGGATTGCTTGGGTAACTTCAGAAGTATTAGTCCATTTTCCAGAGGAAAATATATCCCTGATAGCAAAGGTAATTGAAAAAAAACAGTTACTGAAAAAACAGGTGGTAGAGGAAAAGGAGATAGGTATTGATATGGAATGGACAATGTTCTGTGTTCAGGTTAATATGTTAGCTGAAGATGAAAGGAAATTTTGTCCATGACTGTGCATCCTCCATCTTATATGAAGGAATTCTGCTCCCTCAGCCTCAATGCTGCCCACTTATACAGCCACTTTTCAGCCTCCTGGTGTGAATCTTCTTTAAGGACTGTATCTCATTCTCCACTGCACCACTGCATGTGGGGGAGGTTTACTGTTTTACAGTGGTTTTAGTGGGAGGACAAAGAGCCCCATGTAGAATTACAGCACAAGGATTCTGTAAAAAGAAATGCTTACAAAAAGATGAGGCATGCACTGAGGCTTACTGTACCTTATGTGAATCCAGAGTAACTTGGTGAGCTGGTTAAGTTAAATGAACAGAAGTCAGAGCAGAGAAGAAAGCAGATCTTTTAGCCTTGTAAAAACCAGTATGCATATGTGGACGTACCCAAAAGCATTAAGGAGGAGGTCTAGCCCCCCATTAGTGTCACCAGCTGCTACACACGCTCAATTCACATGGTAGCAGTCACATGGCCTCAAGACACCTTCACTCTCCCATTGAGACAGAGCTGCATCTGCCATTAACACATTTCAGATCTGATTTTGTACTCTGCTTTGCCCAGCAAGCTCTTGCATGCCACTTGGCAAGGGTTTACATCATTATAGACAATCTGTAGCCCTTTCTCTTTGGACTGGGAAGAACAAGCTACAGCTGTGTTCAGCTCACAGCCTCACTGGGCTGCAGCTTTTATCCTACATCTGGATCTGTTCACTAAGGAAGTCAAGCACTGTAAATATATTTTTTAAAAAATCAAGACTTGTAAATGCTGCAAGAAACAATTACTGTTTCTAAGTGATCAAAAAGAAATATACCCTTTCATAGATGTGAACCATGTGAAAAGAAAAAAGAACAAACAAGGGCAAGAAACTGCTATTACTTACAGTTGGTTTAATCCTGACCGGGCTACACAGAGCCCTGATGCTGTGAGGGTTACACTGAGTGTCACTGTGTGTTGGCTCTGCTGGTAGATGTCAGAGATTGATAATCTCCATATTTGTCCACAGCTGGAGCTTGTGCAGGTTTAAATACTGTAGTCAAGTGGGCAACAATACTAGAGGCTTCCTGTTACATAGCTATATGGGAATGATTAGTTTAATTAATTTCTGGGTCATTGTAGGTATCAATTCTGGTGTTGTGGCCCATTAAACTAGTTTGGTTTGTCCCAAAGCACTTGGTCATTATTAGCTCAGAGTCAATAAACCACATCACACAATCATAATTGATAGATGAAAAAGAATTTTGAAGGAAAAGAAAGAAAAGGTTGGGTTTTGATCTCACTTAGATCAATAATTTCCCAGAAATTAGTGAAATTCCCTGATGTAAAATCAATGTGAGCAAGTTCAAAATTGAGTTGTTTTGCTTTGTCAAGAAGAATAAAATTGAGAGCCTGGACTGTGCCTCCAAAGAAAGATATCTATAGATTAAATTTTATTTTCAGTATCTTGCTTTCCAGAGACTTTCTCTCCACTTATAACCTTGAAATATCTGTGTTTGGGGGTGAGGGAAAAGGCACAGAGAGATTTTGCCCGTCTGCCTGAAAGGACTCTTTGATATTACTTCAGGTTAATCATCATTCACAACAATATTTACCTTCTGACCTTGCCTAAGATAGCATAACTGATGCTCCATTTAAAAAGAGTATTCTCATTTAGGACACACCATTGGGGATGTCTGACATTTATTCCCTGTGGTTTGGGCATTAACCTAATGTCTAGCCTGTCACCCATGGAGGTGTGAATATCTTCAAGGGAGCAGCCCCATTGCCCCACACAGTTTGTGTGTGCTATCATTGCAGGGGTGCTTTTGAGTGCTGTTAGCATCATGCTATCCTATCTGGGCTATAAACAGTCCATGGGTATAA
Organism: Galbula dea; assembly: GCA_013399015.1. Lineage (NCBI taxonomy): Eukaryota > Metazoa > Chordata > Aves > Piciformes > Galbulidae > Galbula > Galbula dea. Next base: position 4,652,479 of record VWZX01003966.1, read on the forward strand.
ACCCCAGTGTGACAGAGCTGCTGGCAGCCTTTAGGAGCCCCTTGAGATAAAAGCTATTGAAGGCTATATAGATGGACCAACCCCATACACTAGGTGTTTGCGAATCATAAACTGAAATCTGTATATAGGTAAAATCAGCTTTTTTTGCTATAGATCTTTTGAAGAAGTTTCAAGACAGTTTTAGATTACTAATTGGCAAAGATTCAAGCACATTTCACATAGAGCTCCAAAATGTGTGTAGGTAAATGCATGCTCTGCTGAGTTCAGATATAATTATTTGTATTACATCATTCAGTGAAGCCAACAGCAGGTTGCAAAATTACAGTTCTATGAATTAACTCTCAGCCCATGCACAAGCAGGAGAGCATCCACTTACGACAGCAACTTAATGAGTTAGAGAAAGTTCTTTCAAGCCCGAGGACAGGGGATTAATGAAACCAGCTTTCACCTCCAGAGTTTGAACTTGTGTTTGACCACTCATCCAAGGAAGGTCAGAATCAGTTTTACTGTGTCACCCTTGTGAGTGTAGTAAACCCCATGAATGTTACAAAACAGTGAAGCACACCTTGATGTAACGGTCTGCCTCTGCTTAAAATGTCAAAGGAAGCTTTTGGTGAAAAGGATGGTGTGCTGACTGCAGTCTCTGAGAGCTCAGTATAGCTCTGAGGCCATGGTATCTGTGAAGCAAGCCAGAGACTGTGGGCTTCAAAGGCTATGGACAGAGGTTACTGCAGGGTTACCCTGAGCGTGAACCTGTGGTGACTCAGTCATTTCACTGTAATCACCTGTTTCTAGTCGCTACAGCATTTCCTGCATATAAGAAAATTCATTTCTTACCTGAGGTATTGGTTATTTCTGGGTAGCTGGTAAGGAGCAGCTCTTGGGGGTAGTCACAGGATCACAGAATGGGTAGAGGTTGGAAGTGACGTCTCTGCTAAAGCAGGTTTGAATAAAGCAGGTTGCTCAGGATTGCATCCAGGGAAGTTTTGAGAATGTTCAGCAAAGGAGACTCCACAACTCTTCTGGACAGCTTGTTTCAGTGCTCTGTCACATAAAGAAATTTCTCTTTATGTTTAGGTGGACCTTCCTGTGTCCTATCACTGAGCACCACTGAAAAGTCAAAGAGCCTCATTTTTCACTGCAGTGACTTGTTCATCTCCTTGTCCTGTTAGAAAGTTGCAGATCCAACAGCAATTTGTCATCACTAATAACTGGTAATGGTGCTTCTCTGAAAATCCTAGGCAAAATGGTCATCTCCTTTGGCTATCAACTATCCCATTCACTTAAAATGAAAGCCCAGAAGATGGAAACACTAAGTTACTCCACTAGAACTTTTGGTGGTTTGTGGGGTTGGTTTCTTTTGCTTTTTTTCCCCTGTAAAACATTACAGCTCTGCCTGCAGTAATTCACTTTAGGGCTGTGACATTTGGTAAGCCCCCAGAAACCTCAAGTATCCAGTAACAGCACAAGCCAAATGCTCCACTGTGGGACTGACAGTGTGACTCTCTGAACTCACCTCTTCAAGCTAAACCTTTGCAGAGTCAAAAATGTGATGGCTTAGAAGAGATGCACATAAAAAGGTCACATCCATTCTGCCCACCCAACTAAACATCTGCTCCTGTCCCTATTTCAGCTCTTCTCCAGTTAATGGCTGCTTTTTAATGAATATTGACTGTTAGAATGGGAAGCAGTGTCAGCATGGAATAAAGATCATGATTAAAAACACAGATTTGTTTCCAAATTATCTGTAAAAAACACTGGAGCATCATTACAAACCTCCAAGGGCTTCAGGCAATTCAATCTCCAACATCATTTAGAGACTGTTTTTCTAGAGCTACCCAAAGGATGATAACAGCAAGATGTGATGACAAACATGCTCTGTGGGCCCTCACAGTGGGATTCTTTACCTTTCACCATCTAAGGAAGGCAAAATTACGGCTGCTGTGAATTTTATGTTAAAGGTCCAACAGAAAGGTTGGGTGAGTCCAGCTTTGAAGGTGGAGATAGCAATTTAGGGCACAATAAGGAGTTTTTGACAGACAATTGAGAGTGCAAACCAGTGCACGAAACCAAACTCTGCCAAGAGGCAGAGCAACAGCCCTGTTGCCTTGGAGGTGTATCTATTACTGATGCAATGTATAACTGTGCTTCCAAAAAGTCACATGAATTCATGTTGTGTATATTTTAATGTTTTGCTTGTTCTCCTTTCCTCTAAGTGAATAATTATTGTCTTACCTCCTCTCATCATTAAATCAAACCTTGCTCTCAGCACAATGAAGAGTATTCCCTGCTGGATACACTTGCTCTGGTGCTGAGACCTTGTCAACTCAGTTTCAGCCTAAAGCAAAATTTTCTGGCTGGGTTTATCAGCTCTTCAATAGAAAAGGGCTATAATGGAAACTGCAATTTTTGCCTCAACTCTGAGATGCTGCCTGCCCTGGAATGAGATGTTCAGTACCCTACCAGACTAGCTCACATGCCCTCAGGCAGCATGAAATGACCATTTTCCTGTGTTACAGCCAAACCTTCTAACTCGATAGAACTGTGTGGTATGTTGTACCACATACAATTACTAACTTGTTTTTATAGGAGAATAATTAATTCACAGTGACTGACATTGTTTTATTTCCACCCCATCACTGACATCTTGTCTGAGTTACATCATATCCCACAAACTGCGTATCTTTTTTGGCTGCTGATGCTCTCTATTCCCTCTTCCTTTGTATGATACTCATTTTAATCTGCTCTCTTACACTAAGGCCAAGACTCCTGCTGTGTTTCCAGGTAATGTATTCTTTTACTGAGTGATTCATTGGGGAGGACAGAGGAAGAAGAGAAGAAAAAGCCTTAAGAGGAAAAACATCCAAGTTTCATGATTTCTGAGTCTCTAAAATAGTTCCAAAATTCTTTGGTGTTCTGGAGGTCTTTCCCTGAATGATGAAAGAACTGTGCTTTTGTATTGTTTGCTTTATTTTGCAATATTTTATGATTCTCATATATTCTGAGTTGTGTTGTTTTGTGACTAGTTTTTCATTATTACCAGAGAAGGAATATTCTCTGGAAACACAGGAAAGAAACAACACCCTGAAGTGAGACACTGCAAATGAGCAGCTGCCATGAGACGATGGATTCTGTTATTTACCCAGTTCTTGCAGAATACTGCAGCATCTGATCACCTCCCAGAGTGATAAAGTGAAAATAAAAGCATCTTCCTCCTCCCCCCTCCCCTTCCCATTCACCTCCTGCATTAACTTTACAAGCCATTACATTGTGAGGAAGAGCCACAGTCTTCCCCAGCCAGGAAAGTAGGCTGTGTGATTAAAGAGGTAACCATGGATGCAAAACGTGTCAGCTCAATTCCATCCTCCAACATGTATTTTCTGGAGTGAACTGCCTAGTACAGAGCATCTGAAGTGCCTTGATTTGTAATGAAATGAAGAGAAGTTATAGATTTAAATCTTGTTAGGACGCAAGACTCCAGTCTCTGTCTCAGATGCAATCTGTAAACGAGGATATTAGCAACTCTCCAGCTTACAGGCAATAATTGATCCATGTAGATACAGAAATCACTCAGATTCTGAGGCCATGGGAGCTGTTGAAATATCTAAGAATGATAACTGCATCTCCTTGATCTGGGGTTATTCTTGATGTGCAGAAACATGAGACCAATTTCTCACCATACACAGCTCCACAAAACCAGTGATTCCTTAAGCACTAGAATTCAGGGAGCTAATTCTTATGGATTTGCATCCCTGTGCTAGGAGTCCCATTGGATCTTCTAATACACACTGAATTCATGATGCAGCCATTCTTTTAACTGGGCACTAATAGGATTTCTCTTCTTTACCCAGCCACCTACATTCATGAAATGCATTGAGCTTATTCTCCCTACCTGTCTGTCTCACCAGCCACCAAGGCTCATTTCCACTGAGAAATTGCCTTTACTAATTTACAACATTCATATCCTCAGCTGCTGTAGCAGAAACGGTATAAAGCCTAATACAATTAGTTTCAAGCCAGCTTTACTTACATTGGAAAAAATAAAATTACACTTTGCTTTCAGTTCTGATCTCCCAAAAGCCTTTCACCATTTCAAATTCTGTTTGTATATCTCTGGAACAATGCTGACATCAAATCAGCATAAGTTAAGTGAGAATCAGTAAATGGAAAATTAATCCATATCACTTAAATTTAGTTTATTAAACCCTTGGCTTCACTCTATATCATAAGGTGTAGATAGAGTAGTCTCACTACAGCTGGTAGAACTACCCCCTGATGTGCTAGTATTACTAAAAGCAAATCTGCAACTATATCCATATATAGAATATTTAGATATGGGTTATCCTAGGGAAAGTGGTTCAAATGCTGGTTTCAGCTTTGTAGTTGAATGCATAGGGCAGTAATTTTACTATGACTTTTCTCTGAAGGAAGGAAGAGTGATTCCACCAGCTTAAAAGAATGTATTCATATCCTACATAGCTCCATAAAGGAAAGTAAAGCAGCAAAACATACTTTTCGTTGGAATTGTCTTGACTAGGTTTATATAGGCTTGTAATAAAGAAGCACCAACTTTGAAATATATATACATGTCCAGTTTTGAACAAGAGGCTTCTGGTACAGTCTGCCTTTTTTACCCATTCTTTTGCCTCAAAAGCAAATGGGCCTTTTTTGGAGCATATATAGAACAGTATCTTTTGGACAGCTTTCACATTAGGTGTCATTTTATGAAGCTGAGTTTCTTATTTTTGGCAACTCACACTAAAGCTGCAGTTCTTATGAGCATATTTTAATGTATCCATTTATATTCAGGACAAAGAGCCTACGGTTATCCCATCATCAGAAATCCTTAGGAGCTTGTTTTTTACTGTTTCCATCAGGTAGGATTATAGTTTCCACAGAAAAATAAAACAAGTGAGGTTGTTTTTTTTTTAATTTACTTTCTTTCCTCCCACAGTTTATTTTTGGAATGGTAAATACTTGTGTTTGGGGTTTTTTAAAAGCCAATAAACATTTGTTGTGTATTAGAAATTTGAAAGGAATGTGCCTTTTCCCACAAATGCATTGACCTGGTAGCCAGATGTGCATTTTGGCACACTGACTGAATGCTGATTCTCTCTTGTAAAGACCCACAAGACAGTTTGGGTGTGATCTGTGTTATCTAATAAGGCAAAATTCTTGCAGTATCAACCAGTACCGCATAAGGGATCTTTTCCTCCACATTTTTTTCAAAGCATTGAGAAAATTCTATGAACTCAAAACAATTCAAGTGAATGTATTGAAGTGCCTGTAAAGGATGTTCAAGGAAGGAAATTTTCACTAGCATGCAGTAGCCAAAAAAGAATCACATTTCTTCTCAGCAATACTCAAAGATCTGCCTCTTATTCACAAGACAATGGGATGACATCTCAGCATTGTAACTATTTACCAGACTGTATGTGTTTATCAAGGCAGTGTGAGTCTATAACTTCCAAGGCTAAGTTTTTTTTGTATGAAAAAATGCAAAAAGGCATGAATTCCTCCACCTTTAGAAATTATACTTTCTTTTGAAAAACATTTTAATAGAAAATGCCTGCTCTTCTCTTCTTTGCATAAGTTCTTACAGGAGTAGAAAGAGTAGCATGAATTCTTTCATACTGTTTGGTGCCCTTGAGGGCAGAACCTCATTGCAGCAATTGTTGTTCAGAGCCACACCAACCTCTGGGAATGGTGCACCAGCACATAGCTCCACATGTGTCACCCTCTTTGCAGGCTTAAGGTCTTGCCTGGTGTTTTGGAGTTTCCATTTACATAAACATATGTGAAGGAACATGCTCTAAGTATTTTGCTCCCTTTAGGCCCACAGTCTCAGCTGAGAAAAGGGGAACAGAGGCAGAATTTACATCAAGATAGAAAGAAGCTGTTTTATAAATGGCTCTGGCTATCAACTTGAATTTGTCTTTTTGTTGCCTCCTATACTGTAATTCCTTTGCACAGCAAACTCATTAGGCAATACCTTCAGATTTTAAGCTATTTGATTATAGTGAGCACTCTGTATTTCTACAGGGTGATCTACCTCTTTCCTGGAATCTTGCCATGTCTTTGCAAGTCAAAAAAGATGAGAATGGACCTGGGAATCAATCCAGCTGTGTATTTTACATCAGATAGTGCTGGAGATATTTCATCCTGGGACTACACTCTTCAGTCACTATGCTCAGGAAAGAGAATATATACCCTATCTAGGGGAAGAAAACACATTATACAGAAAGCTGCAGCCCAGAAAAAGATCCTTAAACCTCACTTATAATCCATTTTAAGAGAAATAGCACTCCAGCTCTTAAAAAACCCAAACTGCTCAAAAGGTACCAAAGATACTTAGGTTCTTTTTCCAGAAGATTTTTTTTGGTTGCTTTCAAATCCCAGGCCTTGTTTTTTTTGGAGGGGGTGGGGTTGGAGGGGGGCTGTGTCTCACTCTGTTAATCCTTCAGTTGCTTGAGCTGAGATGGAGTTCACAAGAAGCTTCTTGAATTATGCCACTTAGAAATATCCATGTGCTACCTTGACACAGTTCATTAGGAATTTATCCATCACTGATAGCAGAAACACACTCAGCATTCAGTCTAAACATGTGACACTGAAGGAGAGAGTTGAAGGATGTTGAGTATTTGTATTTATGAGGAAAAGGAGAAAAGCTGGGCTTTTGGCTTCTGACAACTATTTTCCTTCACTTTAAATGCTTGCCCAGGCTTCACTGTATCTCTGCATCCTATATTAGCTCCAGACTTACAGAGCTCTGTTTTCCTTATTAACCTGCAGAGGAATTACTGGAAAACTAATGTGCTATGTATCACAAAGCTGCTATGGCAATAGGCTGGACACCAGCATTCGTTTTATAATGAATGGGGAATGGACTGATACTTCAGAGAAACTGCACAAGTTGTCCCAAACTAAGTTGCTTACAGCACAAAATAATTACATTTTCCCTGCAGAGGTAGTAACAAGAGACTAGACTGTGTTTTGGGCTTCACATTCAGTAACATCCACTTTTCTGCAAAAAAACTAAGTCAGCTTCATTGTTTATCCTCATTTAGGATTATGAGAGACATTCAGGATCCTGTGCAAGATGATTAATGTCTTCAGCTGCCAGTGAGGCAACTGGGAATAGAAGATGCTCAGGTTCTCACTTTAGTCAAATGGATTTCTGCCTGGACACAGCCACTGGACTGCAATAGCTGCTCCTGTGTGAGTGCCAATGGCTGTGGTAGCTTTGCAATTAAGCTCCAGCAAACAGCCAAGCTGCACCAGAAAAAACATACCAGGGCTACCTGTTTCCAGCAATGCTCATCAGAAGATGATCAGAAGTGACTGAAAATGAAGACCTTTGTAGACCCATCTTTCCCAGACACACCCTTCCAGCTGCCACTCAGAGCTTTACTTCTACTTTGTGAAGATTATGCTATTCTCTCAAATTTCCAGTCTGTTCTGTGTTCATGGGACAATGGCATCTCCATGCAGACAAAGGACAATATTCTCCATTTTGATTTATCCCTCTAACTTGCACTGCATATTTGAATCTTGTCCCATGCACTCAAAAATTTGACCCTAGTACCAGCAACAGAGTTAAATATTTCCAGCCTTCCAAGAAGAGAAAGCAAATGAAGGACAAAAATGTCCCTTCATTTGTCTTTTGCATGCTGGGTTTTACTGCAGATTTATTAATGTCTGGACAAAATCATTAGTAACTCTCCAGCCAAAACTAAAATTACTTTGACAGATTATCCTTGACTCCCAGTTATTAGGTGAGAGCAGAAAATGTTCATAAACATGAAGGACCTTGATACTGCAATCTGAAAGTTACCCTCCTAATAAATTAAGTATTTTTAATAATATAATTTCTCATTGCAAGTTTTGCCCTGCTCCTCCTTCCAAAGAAGGGGTCTGTATACATTTCAAGCTCCCTCACTTCCTCACAGTTGCAAGAACTTCTACGTGACTGAGCTGTGTATTTTGAAGCACAATCTTTGCCAAACAGTTCTAAGAGCAAACATGAGATAATGTAAGCAGTACTGACCAGCATCACTTCAAGACTTCAGAGCGTGCTACAGTTTGGTTCAGATGTTCATAAAGATATTCTAATTAGCTATCCCAGTAGATTTGCTTTCTAAGAAAACCATCATTTACATGATAATGTTTTGTGTCAAAGAGAGTGCAAATAGGCACTGAAAAATGAAAAAGGAAAATACCTGTGCTGCAAGGGCATTTGTATAAGAAAGCTAGGTCAGAAACCACCTACAAAGATTACAACTACCAGAAATACTGTGTTTTCAACTGGAAAATTTGGGTTATCAAAATGTCTTTTAATTTTGATGATCTGAGTGGAAATCTGACATTGTAACCTGAGTATGATATCCTTCAGGCCTCCCATTTCCATGAAATGAGAAGAGAATGTAGCCCACTAAGTGTAATGGGAGTTTGCCTTAATACACAGTAAAAGTTTGGATCCAAGGTGAGATCTGAGATGGGGGGGAAGCAGTATCTTGCTGAGCACAGGTATGAGATTCTGTCACTAATATAATCCTGAGATGTATTTTCCTGAATTTCAAACTGCAGAACTAAATTGTACTCTGTACTTACATAAATTTTATTAGATTATTCCAAAGTCCCTAGAAGTGGAATTTAATTCTTTGTTCTCTCTCTCTTGATATTGTCCTTGGTGATAGTATCCATTATGTCTCATATGTAAGATAATTTTACAAACTTTATTTTGTCTTTTTATAAATATTTACATTTTCTCATAGTACTATTTCTTTTGTATAAGTAACACTGTCTGTCTCACTGTTGGTCACACACTTTCATTGCTCATAAAACTGTATATTTTCACACATAGGGTAAAAGCAATAAAATTCCTCTTTGACTGGTATGAAGAGCACATCAAATTAATTTACTTCAAGATTTTCTTTTTCCCCTCAGATTTTAACAGTTAATATTGCTATTCTGCTTTAGAGAAAATAAATATTTTGCTTTCTCTGACAGTGTCTGAGGCTCAGTGCCATCCTTAATTACCACAAACCATCAGAGATCTATTGACTTAAATGGAGCTACATCACTAACAACAGAAGATCTGGTCTCTAATGTGCTATGAAAATCAAGTTTTCCTGGAAACATAGGACAATGAACTTACAAGCTAAATATGGAAAATGTGATCCTTCACTGCCTTTTTTATTGTGTAGGCTGTTGATAAAGTACCCAGCCTTATGCCAACCCAGTCTTTGTGTAGCTGGTCTAGAACCTGAAAGAGACACTAATAAGTTTAAACTTTCAACTTGGTCATATCTCAAACAGCTTCTCTACATTTTCAATAATTTTTCCCCACACTGAGGACCCATACTATGAAGCTTTTGTCTTGTACCGTTTTAGCACAACCACTCAAAATGGAAAAACCTCTACAGACAGAAGTTCAATGTGTATGTGTATATAAATGTATCTGTATGGGGAAAGTTATTCATTTTCCAGGCTCTGTAGTTTTCAAAGTGGCTGTACTAGTTTAATTCAAGTTGCCCAAAATAGCTTTTTCAGACACACAGAGTTTGTTAAACAGTAGGTGAAGTTTTAAGTGATGGTAGCAGGGGACTGGGACAGAAGCTGTTAAGCCACCTTGGCTGTTTTCTGTGCCTGTGCTCCCACTGTGACCAACAAGTCAGCTGTTACTGAGCTGGGATCCCAAACCCCACATCATCTTGTTTGTTCTAGTAGTTCTTTTAAATCTGCAGAACAACTTAGAAACAAAATAGAAAAACTAGTCTGGTGCCTTATTAGAATTGTTCTGAGATTGCACTCAATGCTTACAGAGCTTTTGTCTCAGGTAGTGTTAATTAGGGTTTTTCATTCTTGACTTCAACAGCACTAGGGAAACCACGTGCAAAGACCCTCCCATCATCAACCAAGCACCCTTAAAAACACTAATCACATATATGGTTCGTTGAAATAACACACTATCTCAGTTTATGCAGTGTCCAAAGCCCAATGGCCTCTGCTCAGGACAGTTTGCTGGGTGTGTTTAAGAACACAGTTTCACCATAAAGCTATGCCCAGGTATGCAAATCCACCTTGCAGCCACTCCTCCAACTGCAGAGCAGACAGGAGATAAGTCTCGTGCAGCCCAGACAGAGTAAACACAAGCACTTTTCTTATCAGTGTTTGGGTGAAGTTCCTGCAAAGCCAGAAGATGTAGAAGGTATCCACTTCTCCCTGCTTCTACTGAGGTTGAAGAGGACCTGAGGTAGGTTTGTAAGAGATCCAGAGGAGCAAGTGATTATTGCCCTGTAGGCTAAGATCCCACCAACCACAAAATGCCTGGCAGATGGTGAGCATGTAGACCCAGCTCCAACTTGCAAATTTAAGTACAGTTAGAGGGAGCTGTAGAGGAGCTCATGCCCTAATGGGGACTGGGATGGGGCTGCTCTCTGCCTGCACACCCAGAAGTCTGGAGAGCACAGGGTGTTAAGCTGGTTACGCCAGTGATGTGGAATCAGGCTGCTAATGGAGGAAAACAAGGAGGAGGGAGGAGGGCAAAGCAAAGCATGGGAAAGCACATGGGAAATTTGCAAGGAAAAAAATAAAATGGGCTATAACTGCTTAGTAAACATAATTTTTTCTTACCCTGGGAGAACCCTGTTTTTCTGAATGTATCATACATCATAACAGCACATGGAACAAATTAACTTGCAGCCATGACCTACATTAGAATCAGAAAAAGACTGTTCTAGCTAAAACAAAGTTATGAGCTGATGTTGTCGAAATACTGAGCTGTTGTTTTCTTACAGCCTTTAGGATGATCCCCTGCAGCAAGAGGGCTTCAGTGTATTCAACAGCAGAGCATGTCTACTAATAGTTTTCAAGCATTTAAGTCCTCAAACCCCTGGGAAGCATGGCTATCCCTCAGTCATTAGCCTCATTTGATCTAATGGGATGAGCACAAACCAAGAAATTGCAGGAGTGGAAACGTTTCCCAGAAACCCCCAGTAGGTGTGAAATGTCTGGAGTCCCCAGCATAACCACATCAAACTAGTGAGAGCTACATGTACTTGGCACATCCATGCTAGTTTTGAAGTTGCTTTAGCCCTTTTAGATTATACCCAAGGTAGGAAAAAGCCAGTCCAATCTCCTCCTCTGTAGGAGGGGGAAGGCAATATTTGTTTGCTTGTAAATGAGCAATGCACATAAAACTCATTGGCAGAATGACTAGAGCCTATTTATTATTTTTGAAGCCTTAGGTTTTGCAACCTAATAATGCAAACCAAACAAAAGGCAGAAATGGGTCTCAAACAGGATGTTAAGTCCCAAGCCCAGGAGCAAATGCAGAATCATTCCCTGCCCCTGGCTGGTTTTGGTCTCGGTACATTTTCAGCAGTCCAGCTTCCACGTTCGCTTACCATTCCCCACATCCCAAGTTCAGCCTACACCCTGCATGTGGGAACCAGCCTCTTGGGAAAGGATTCTGCAGCATGCTCCCATAACAAAAAGCTCCAGTGTACTTGCTCTCCCTACCATTCCTTTTTCTAAGGCTGTTGAAGTGGCTATATACTAAACCATAAGAAAACAACTCTTGGCAATGAACTTAAATATCAAGTCACAATTAGGAGGCTGCATTTGACATATAATACAAGTATGACAAGATTGAAGGAGTGCCACAAAATGTCATCAGACATTATCACCCACCACTGGGCCTGGAGCTTCCTGGGGAATTCTGCCAAGGAGGCAAGAGAGTACAATGTCTGTGACTCTGTGGCAAGTAGCCGTAGACAGGGTAAAAGACCCAGAGCTGTCATATATAAACCTCTGAAGGCTGATGGAAAACAGCTAGTGAAAGCAAGTGAACCAGCAGGGAAAGAACTCTGGAGGCTAATGTTACAGCATCACCGAACCATATGCAACCCTACAAAGATAATGGCCCTAAATTACCTTTCACTTGTATTGGTTCATTAAGAATTTGATAGAGCTCTACTGGTGCTACTGGAAGCCAATTCAGAAAGGTAAGTGGACTCTGGATCAGACCCTAGGACTGGAAAATATATTAGGTCATAAAGTACACTATTACATATTTTATAAGGGAACAGCTATCAACGTCTGCTCCACCCGGAGAACATACAAAAAACAGCTGGAAATAAGAACGGTTGCACATATCCCTGCCTCTCCTTAACTGCAGGTTCTTCCAGATAACTCCTGACTTCATCTTAGAAAGACATTTCTATGGATCCCTATCTGTAGGGGGAATCTTAAAACACTGAGAAAACAATTATGCTCAGCAACATAAGTGAGTAAAATAATTATAGCATAAATAAGATATGCTTGACATTATTGTCAATTATTTGAGCTAGCCACTGGGTATGCGAACACGAATGATGAGAGATGTGTTTGCAGCTATCTTTAATATGTGCTTCTTGCATCACAACTTTTCAGCCAAGACTTTTGCTAGCCAGATTCAAAACTATTCTATGAACACAGTCCAAACAGAGCATCTGTTGCTTACATATAAGCTTCTTCTGTTAAGGTCTTCACAGAACAATGGGCAACAGTAGTGGGTGGGGGTATTGCTAATAAGACAACTACTTATTCCCAAGGCATTGAGTTTTAGACCTGTACTAAGTTACCTGCCTTTTTGGGCAAAATTCTTCCAACTCACATGACTGATTTTGATCACACATCTGTACTAGGTCTATTTGCAAGTTTACCACAACGTCATCTACAGTTCCAAGAAGGAAAGAGATATTAATCTTTAGATGGATGGATCCATGGTGCAATCTGGACAATTTTGCATTAATTTCTTTTCCATCATGTCTGGGAGTTGGACCCAATTGGTCTTCATCATGATGTTCCTTCTCCTTTAGTCATATAAACTAGAATACGAACTGCATTGACCTGACTGCTTCATCATTGAATCTAAATATGCAACAATTGATAAAGAAATTGGGTTATTTTTGTGGCATATAAACCCAGCTCCATGGGCATATCAGACAGGTATTTAATTGCTAGAAGGACTTCTATTTATTTTCCTAAAGATAAATGATAAAAAAAATACATAGAATGCTGTACTTTGCAGAGTGCCCTTGTAAAATATAATATATCTGAGTGGAAAACTTGGCCAGAGTTTTCCATAACACACCAAATTAAATAAGAGCTCTGTTTGGAACAGACTTAGAGTGTGCCTAAGGCTGTTTTTAGTACTGCTCACATGGAAACATCATGCCATGCAAGTCTTCATTGTAACCCACACAAAACTGATATTGGTCCCCAGGAATGCAGTCTCATGGTCTGTGCTGGTGGAGGAATAGATATCAATCTGCACAGATAACTGGAAGATTCCCACATGATGGGATCATCTCAATGTGGAGCAGTTTGGCACTGCAGGAGCCTGTGTGGTGTCACATTTTTTGCATATCTCCATTGCTATATGATACATTACCTTAGACAAGGTTTTGTGTAAATTTTAGATTCAAAGCACACACAATTGAAACGACCTAACAGGAGGGGACCCCTAGGACTAGTTTTTTCTCAGCACTGCTTAATCATGCTCAATCATGATGGGAAGGCACTAGGCTGCTGGACCACATGGCACTGATTCACATGGGCTGAACTGCCCAACATAGCTCACTCCCACGTAGCAAAAACCCAAAGAAACAACATCCTTTTGTTTCACCAAGGTCAAGGCTGGATTTTTATGGCGATATGACCAAACAGAATTTGGTTTATCTCACCGGGGAATTCCACTTTGGGAAAACAAAGGAAGTGGAGTTTCCTAACGAAAAGCATACGCTCTGCTGCGACCTGCAGGCTACAGCCGGTATCTCTGCCCAAAAATGCCTTTCTTTTTGTAAGAGATTTGCCACTCAGTTTTCCTCTCAGTGCTCTACTGATTGCAATGGAATAATTCCCGAATTGTTCAATATCAGTGAAGGGAGTTATGTGCATTGTTATCACAATTCTACTTTAACAAGTACTAACATTTTGCCCCTCCATCTCCCACCCATGCTGTGCTGGACATTTACAGTTACTCTGTCTTTCTAGCACTATGTTGACAAAGTGAAAACCAAAAATCCTGCTCCATACATTTGCTTAAGGTATATTTGAAACAAGTACATAGAGTCACAGTCAGACCCAAGTGCTCCACGCCAACCTTCCTACAAATGAACTGAAGGACTCAGGGAGCCAAACTACATCTGAGGTGTCAGTTTGGAGTAACCTTGGGCACCTTACTAGATTTTCCCCATCAATCAACTTTGAGAAGATAATTTATCAAATAGCCAAGTGTGTATTTCAACTCCTTTACATAGGCATGTGTTTATAATGCCTGGAAACATCATCTGTACTCACAGCCCTTTGCTTTTGCTGGGGACAGTCAAAACTCATTCCACATTCCTGGTCAAAGCATCAGTGGTAACTATGGGAAACAACAAGGAGCGAGCCACAGGCTTTGCCTGGCTGGCAGTGGTCTAACTCACTCTGTTCTTCCCTTCACATTATTTTCTTATTGGGGAATGGGTGCAACCATCAGACTACAAAGTAAAAAGCAATATGGCTGATTACACTCCACAAATAGTGAAGTAACCAAACCACCTAGAAGGCTGTACACACAGGACATGGAAGTTGTGCTTTTCCAGTCTTACATTTTAGTTCCTCATGTATCCTTTGTGCTTTTGAACATGTCTGTACATGAACACTTCATGTGCTGTCAATAACTTGCTCAAATCATACACATTTCCAAATAGCTATGAAGCCCAGCACCTAATAGTAAGCTCAGAAACCAGAATCAGTTTGTAAATCATCAATCAGAACAGAGTCTCAGAAAGTACTGTTTGAACAGCTATAATATGCTTAACAATATTGCAGTAAAATGTTGATACTTGGAAATCAATAGGGTCTGACAGACTAAGTATAACTCTGCAGTCACAAACATGAGTTTAACTAACTTCAGAAATATTACCTAGGCTGGATGAAGATGAAAATTGGTCTTTTCCTTTATTGAGGGAAGAAAATTATTTCCTCCACTGTGGTCATGTAGAGATTTCAGCTCCCTGCTGCTGTGTTGCTCTCCTGATAAGAAGCTGTTTAATCTCCCTGACCCAGGAAACACTGATTCTGCTGATTCTCTGAAGGAAGCCAAGACATGCAACATGCCTTCATCTCAGACAAGTCTGGAGTCCTGAACAAAGCAGCAGGACAGGCCATGCACCCGAGCTGCAGCAAAGCATGAGACAGCCTCCTCCAGCCATAAATCCATTGCAAAACTCCCTTCCATTTCTTCCATCTGAACCTCTCCCCTGATTAATTTTGCAATACTGTAATTTTAAAATCACAGCTATGATCTGAAGGAGGTGCAGGATCTCTCAGGGAATCTTGAACAATGTTGCCCACTCACATGATTTTTATCTCAAGTCTTATGATTTTTTAGCATCTCCAGCTTTGACTGCCAGAAGCATGCAATGACATGAGAAATTCAGCTAGCTTATTTTTTATTAATAGTAATTTTCTAGACTTTGATTGTACCCTAAAGAACCAGAAATCAGAACACAAAGGAAAAAGGGTCCAATTTAGTAATTTTAACTGTGATTTTTAAGATTAGTCTGTACTTCATGAAAACCTGACTGAAGGTATTGTTCTACTGAAGTTGGCAACAGTGTTTGCTTTTCATCCTCGCTAAAACACCCCTTAATATTATTCTAATTTAACTGTCCAACTTATTAAAAAAACAGGGAATACAAACTCTCAGTATCCAGAGGCAGAACAACAACCTGAGTCAGTTTTTTCAGGTGCTTGTAAAGGGCTTGTCTGTACTGGATAAGGAATGGGGCAGCCAGCATTGTGAGGAGGACGAGGGAAGGTGATAGGTCTTAACTTGAAAGGTAGAGAAGAGAAAGGAGTTTGCCCTCCCTTCAGGGAATGCCTCTACATAGAGCATCCTGGAGGCAGGACAGCCTCTTGGGCTGCTTCTTCCAGGATCAGATAAGATGGGCTGACAAGAAGCAAAGGCATCTTCTGCAAAGCAGGTCCCCACACACATTGCTGATTCTGCTTTTCTTCTGGTTTCCACATGACTGCAACTAGAGATACTGTTCTTGGGGCAAAGAGGAGTCCCTATTTAACAAGCTTTGACCCCAGAGGGGCAAATTATAGGTATTTTTACAGTTACCCAGCTTCCAAGATAGGATTCTCCTTCACCTTTCCAGTTGTCAGGGGCTGTGTACACAGCAGGTACATCCACAATGTCACTGCTCTTCAAAACAGAGGCTTGCAGAGGGTTTCAATTCTCTTCTCAAGCATTCAGAAAGGGTTTTGCTGAAGCGTGTTGTGGCCAAGCCATGCCACTGACAGGGCCAAAATCACAAGAAGTTTATGTAGCAGCTAAATTTCCACAAAGGAGCCTTGTTAAAGACAGTAAGTTTTGACCCTGAAGAGGCATGTAGCTATCAAAGCCACTGTGTTTTTCAGGCACAAGCAATAGGTTGCACACAAGTCACTTTTTCCTCTCGAAGAAAAGCTGCTTTGGCAGAAGTTATGCAATGGAGACTGTTGCTCATAAAGGAAGTCCCTCTGCCCCATAAAAATGTAGCAGAATATTCTGTGGGTGTACGTTCCCTTGCTGAGCTGTTGCATGGTCACTAGCTGGTGACCACAACATAAGTCCTGTTATACTTGGCACCTTTCTGAAAGTGTTACCTACTGAGAGCATTAACTGATAATTATAATCTTCAAAAACAAACAAATTAAACCACAACAGTTTAGCTTTGATGACTTTGGAGAAAACCTGAAAAACATGACCAGGGCATTTCCTGTAGGCACCAAAGGCAAGAGGAAAGGCTGTAGAATTGGTATTTTACTTTCAGATACTGTGGTTGTAAAGTCAACCTATGTCTTTTAGAGGACTTGACTTTTTTTTTCTTGGATGGGAAGAGGTATTAACAGCTTATCCAGGCATTATCTCTGAGAGAAAAATCACTTAGCAGATATTAGCTATCTCTGGATAGTAATGGGCCAGTGAAGAAAAATGTGTTTTGCTTAAGTGTTCATTAGCATTGCAAGTTTCACTTGCTTAACAACAACTTGCATATTAAGTAGCAATAATGTAAGCCTCATTAGGGGCTGCCCATATGTCTGACAGTGAAAGGATACATAGGTCTGGTACTGTGAGAAAAAAAATAAAGACTTGCAACAGTAAGCTGTTCCCAACCTTTTCCACTGGCAATCCCACCCTGCCAAGCACCTCAGCCAAGGGGAGGCTCCCCCTTCTGCTTCTGTATTGACCTGTAGTCATTTCTCCTCTCCTATGTGAATAACTACCCACATTTTTCCATCTGTAGGGTGCTATATTATTCTGCAAGTATAAAATAGATTACTGGCATGTCCATTACTAGATTGGACTACTAGCAAAATAAAGTAATATTCACGTGAGTGAATGTATCAAAATGCAGCACTAAGGAAGCATTCATCCCAGTACAAATGGAGAATTATGCTCAGCTGTACTGAGCTTTGCCCAAGAGAGGAGGAGAAAGACACAAAGGGCTAAACCTTACAGCTAGATAATATATATCATTACTGAGAGAATGGTTTGGACAAATTGAACATGTAAATATGCAGATTTGCATTTGTAAATTTGCACACAAAGATGTAGATTTAAGTGCACTGAATATTCTGTGAATGTGAAGACTTGGCTTTAAGTGAAAAAAGAAATCAATATTTGGTGCATTAATAGCAAGGCTCAAACCAATAACTGAAGAATTCCACTCAAAACTATAAGATGTGTTGTATTTTTCATGCTTCTAAACAATGAGAATTGGTATTTCCTGAAATCCATAATACAAAATAATTTCTTCCAAGCATGCATTTTTATGAGGTTAGAGGAACAAAAATTGTGACCTTGAAACACAGTCACACTAATAGTAATAAGCTACAAAAGGCATACAATCCAGTTTATCATTATGCCTCAGTTAGATGAGATTACCTAATCATGCAGCTTATTTTCCAAACATCTATATGCTGCTATTGTTTGTTTGTAGTTCTGGCAGACAAGCCTCCAAAGGATTAAAAACATGATTAAGGATTTATTTACATTTTCTTTAATGATCAGTAGTGTTATATTATGAAATACATTTTTAATCACCTGCCCAATTCTGTGTTTATAATGTTGCCCATAAATTCTGAGCACTGATTCGTTTCTGACAAAGCATTACGGGTTTTATTTGCAAATCTACAGAGTCTGATCTAACCCTCGTTAGATCAAGAATCAATGGCTCTTACAGACATCTGGGCATTCAACCAGGTCCCATTGGTATCTTTTCAATCACTGCTAATTACACAAGAGCAGAGAACTTGCAGCTTCATCTCAGCATCTAAAGTCATGTTAAATCTTTAAGTTTTAAAGGCAGTCCTTGGAGAGGCAACGGTAAAAGCACCCCCTTTCACAAAAAGCGACCTACTCTGGTGGGTGGCTTTTTAGAGGTAGCTCTGAAATCAGTGTACAGAGGAAGTATCTTCATCCCTAAATTTCAGTTAGGCAATCCAAGTGTGAAGTTACACGCTTGAGCAGATCCATCATCATACTACTGCAAAATGTGGGAATCCTGTTCCCTTTGCCACCATGACTCCTTCCTTCCGTCATCCCCTGCTCCTGCCTCTGCAGCTCCAGACTCCTCCTTGCACAGCTTGTCTCTTGTGAGACACTCCACTGAGCCAGTTCAACCCACTAAACCAGCCGAAAACTATCTGCTTTTCCTACCCAGTTAGGAAGTTTGCAGCAGTTACCCCAAGCCCACACTTTTGCATTTCCAAAGCCAACATATTGCAGAGGGCTGCCATGATATTTTCACATTATGTAAAATTATCAGCATCAAAAGCCTTCAGCTTGGTTTTACCACACTCACACAGACCGAGGGGAACGACACTAGAATGAAGAGCTCTGAGCGAGGGGAGACTCAAGACTTAAAGATCCCTAGTTTTCCCAAATTGCTCCTGCTTTTGTGTGCTGCACACTTTTCCCCCTCTCAGCACCTTGGATGCTGCCTCTGTGGGGGGAAGAAGGTCATTCAGCAACTGTTTCAATCCTATCTTTATTTTAAACATAGCCCCTAAGAACAGGAAAGGCTTATTAGGCCATCCTAGCCAACTGCCTGCCAAAGCAGGAATACCCTCTGTGGTATTTTCTTGAGAGCTTCTATCCAGCTTATATTTAAATGATTCAAGTGATGGGGATTCCACAATCGACCAGACTTTGCTGTTTGGAAAAAAGACAGACAGCCAGCTTACATTTCCCTTCTGCTCATTTTCATGCCATTACTACCCACCGTGCCTCCTTCTACCAACACAATTTTTTCCTGTGCTTTTGGAGCAACTTCCCTGTCCCTGCAGTGCCGCACTCAGGATGGTGTAGAGAGAGGGAGGAAGTTAACTCATGGGAACATAGCTTTAAGCACAAATTTATCTCCAAGATCCTGGAAATATTTGCTCCTTGTTCACTGACATAAAACACAGCAGTCTTGGGAATATCCTGAAAGGTTTAAAGCACAAACTGGTGATCTTAAACTAGATACCCTACCAGCTGTCTGCAATGTCATTATTGACAGATGAATTATACCCTTCCTTGAGCTTTTAAGCCATTCAGGCTTCTTTTAAGCATTCCTTCATTTACAGCCCTCCTCCCTGACTGACATTCTTCCAACCTGTCCAAAGGAGCCTTTGTTCCCCCAACCCACTCCAGAGAAATGAGGCCCTTTGCAAACTGCAGACCATCCTTTCAATTATATTTCTATAGTAATGCTGGCACATTAGTTCCACTTATCCTTGGTTAATAGTTCAGCTTATATTCAAACAGCCATTAACATAAAATCAACACAGCAATTTTGTATGAATTCTCATATCATTAATCCATTTAAAGTGGATACACAGTTCACACTCCAAATTCACTTAATTATTGACTTAATAACATTTAAAGAGGCCATGGTCTTTAACTCCATTAGAATGCAATCTTTTTTGTATTTTCCCTTCTCCCTACTTTTATAGGTTTTCTGCAGAAGTTAATTTTGCAAGGCTTGGATAATGCTGGGAGGTGTCACCTCTGAGAATCCCACACCTAACTGTGGGTTCAATCTTATGAGGAATTCCCTTACAGAGTCCCTTGCCTGATTGCTTGGCTTAGTTAAGGGAAGAGGGGAAATATCCCTCACCAGCTCCATAAAATGGATCCCATTGACCTAAACCCCACTGTGGGAGGCAGCTCTGAGCATCCTAGCCTGGAGCATCCCAGGGGGACTCCTTTCTGCCTCCTCCATTACCACTGACTGCAGGAAGCCCTCATATTGTCCTGCTCTGGTGTCAGCTACAAGTCCTGCTGAGGAAGGGGAGATAATTACATCTTCCTCTGTATCTGATATAATTAGCTTCTGGTTCTGGCACAGACAGTAGATATCATGATAGTTTCTAAGCACTACACACAAAATTAATAGTTTCATCAAAATTGTCTATGTAGAAGCCTGGTTTCCTCCATAATTTGATTCAATACTATTTCCCCTCTCCTTCCCTTCCTTCTCACTCATTCCCCATCGCTCTTTTCTCTCCTTGTCATCATCCATTGCAAATGATGTCGTCTGTACTTCAGCTGCTGTTACAGGGCAAAAGCAAACAACGGGTCCTGCATTTCACTCTCAAAAATGTCAGGTTAGGACATGTCTGAATCCTCACATAATTTATGCCATTGTTGGAGGCCTGTCCCAGAGACTCATCTTCCTCCAGTGGTATTTGAGAGCATGAATGAAGATATGGGGAGGAACAGAAAAACATCTGAGAGGCAGAAGGAAAAAGTATGCATGGTTTGCACAGACACTTCCAGCCTCCCTGTCTGGTCTGGGCACTTCCCTGAGGGCCTCTGGTGACAGCAGAGGAGGGTGCTTAGCACCACGTGGTGCACCAGGCTGTATTCTACTGTGCTGTTTTCATGTAAGACAGGGCTATCAGACTCAAGCAATAGGTAAAACCATACTGGACATGCTGTCTGCCAAAAGTCCTTGAAAGCTACTTTGAGCCAATCCTGTGATTGTGGTAGTGCATTTCATTACCTTCAAAAGCCATTCCTGTTTGCCCTGGTTACATGGCAAGCCACGTCTCACAGAACAGATGTATCCTAAACATCCTTTCCCCTCTCCAAGATATCAGGGCAAGCCAGGAATCACCACTGCCCATAGTACCTTCACAACAATGTATTGGCAGGAAAACTTCAGTACAATAGACACCAGTGGAGGCTAATTTCACAAGGCTCTCTGCTGGACAAGGGTCATTGGAGCCTATAAGACCACACTGCTTTTCCCTGCCTTTCACAGAATTGAACACTTGGAGGATCACATCAATGGAGAGGAGCCAAGTTTTATTAATGCACTCTTGTCAGACATCAGCAAAAGCAGTATCAGATGCACAGTGCTGCAGGTTATAAGCAAAAAAGGTTTTAATTTGGATAGTGTAGTAAAGAGCAGAATATCCCAGCATAGACAATAACCATAATGTGTGGTTTCTTCTCAGTTAGGCCTTAGGGTGTTTCCCACATCTTTCCCACACTTAACACTATTCCCTCTTAATACAGAGGCACAAGGGAGTTCCCAGATAACATTTGCTTGGGACTGCCTTTAAAAGAATGGATAGGTACTTCATAAGAATGGATGCAACTCTTAATTCATTTTATTGCTTGCTTGATTATTGCTCAGAGAAATGTTGTTTCCTGTTTGAAATCTGAGATTTATCTGCACCAGCAAAACCAATAATTTTTTGTTTAATGTTTACTGATGCATCTACTTATTTTTAAGGTAACACTGTAAGCCTGTTTTTACTATAAAATGCAATATAAACATTGAAACTGCCCCCTAACATGCCCTGTGACATTTCAAATATTAGCAAGCATCTCCATGTTCCTCCTTAACTTGCTACATGTTTTCTAAACACTGTTTAGAAAAGGGTCCTCAAAGAACAGCTTCTCTAAACAGGTCCAGAAAATGGTTTCAGCATTATGCAGATCAGTGTTCTCTGCAGGCATTGAAGTGTTCTCTGGGACCACGGTCCCTCTTGCAATTGTCAGGGAGATGAAGCAACTGAGCCCTTGCTTGTCCCTATCTGCAACCACTACTCTTGGTAATTTGAAGGGTATGATAAGGCAGGAGAAAGTCAACTCAAATACCCAACTGCTCCTAAACAGTCAGATTCACATCAATATATTCATAATTTTGCCCAGGCAGTGCACAGGGTGGAGCACCCAGGGCAGCATGTCTACAGCAAAGGCTGGACCCTACAGCTGAGCTTGTTACCCTACAGCACATATATCATATGGGAGACTTGAGAGCAAACCAGGCTTTAGAACAAAAAGAGCTATACAGAAGAAGAAAAACACCACAAACTCAAACTGTTTGGGTACAGCACAGGAACAGGTCAGGGTGCAGAGCACACCCACTGTCTGCCCATCAAATCTGCACCAGACAGATCCCCCATGCAGTGACTCAGACAGCATGTCCCCCGGGCTGCGGGTCGGTGCATGCACTGCTGGCTCAGGCAGACTTTCTGGGCAGGCAGCCTTGCCAGCGCTAATGGTCTCACTGCGCTGCTGCTCATCCTCAAATGCCCAACCTGAGACATGTCTGGACAAACAGGGCTGCTGAGCTCTAGCCTCGAGCCAGAACAGACTCAGCAGCAGAAGTGGAAAAATACTTCTTTCCCACACGTATCCATTCACTCCCACTGGCTGCTGCTCCTACCTCCCTTTTCCTCTCCCATGCTATATAAGAGTTAATATAAACTAACCTGGAAGGCTGCCCTGCTTTGATGATTCACATCATGCTTCCTGTTGGGCCCTTTGCCATCCTTATAAATATGTACTAAAATTATGGTCATTATTCCCAGAATAGATCACGTTGTAACCAAATCTGGAACAACACAGTTAAATATTGTCTCCCTCTTACAGGGCCCAGTTCTTTGCTGTGGAGAACCACCACTGGAGGGGACAATTTAAGGTTAAGAGACCCCAAATTTAACACTTTTTTTCATGAGGACACTTAAGGGAAGAAGGAATTGAGTCACTACTGGGCTTCTATAGGACACCTGCCAGCAATACCTAGCTGGAGGCATGTACCTGCGGATGCCCCAACTATAACCAACTACTGCACGCAGCTTCCACCTTCCAAGCTGCTGCCTGAGAGGAGCACCGAGATGCTCAGAGATACCAGACTCAGAAACAAAGGCAATTTCCAATAAGCCAGCTATCTACATTCCTATCAGCTTTGGTGGGATGAAAATTCAAATTGTAGGCCTGGAGACCGCAAGAAGGTCCAGTGATGCACAGCTGTAAATCAGAACAAACACCAGGAATTGTGTCTCCAGCACGAGAAAGTTACTCAGACACATTCATATGCACCCTGATGGAATTTGCACACAGCAGGTATTACAAAGAGGACAGTACAGCACAATCTGCCTTGTCTGTCTTAACAAAAAATCAGAACAAAGAGCAACACTTCATTTAATTTCTATGCCTGTAGGAAAACACAATCCTCATTAACGTATGTGCTTCTTGAAAGGGAGGACACATCTATGCTCACAGGTTTTTTAAAAATACAGACCAAAGGAAAATGAGAAAACATGTTGATACCTACCAACAAGACAGATCAGGATTTTATCCAGTATATGTTTTAGACAGATGAAACTTTCTTAATGCCTTGGATTTTCCCTCTCCCCACTTTTTGCAGTTAAGACATGCCCAGCTGACTCCAACTATTGGGTCATCTTCTACCTCTGCTGAACAATGCCCAATACCCAGAAAAAAACAACACCCCAAGCCCCATGTCTAGCCTGACTTCCCAGAACTAAGTTTAGCCTGCTTCTTCATATTCAAAATATTTAGATCCTGTTATGTTTTTCATCTAGAGGTCTATGATCTACATAGCCCTGATCATAATGTGCATAGATAAATAAGGTGAAGACCAAACTACTTGAATATAATATAAGAAAGTCTGTGCTAATGATAGGACTTAAAATCATATCCTCCAAATCCTGGATGGTGCTCAGACCACTGGAATTTTACCTGAAAAAATATTTTATTGCAGCCCTGGGTCACAACTGGACCTTGTTTCATGGAGGATGCATTGAGATGAGTTTCTATTCCACACCCAAAAAGCTACCCCGAAAAACCTACCAACATCTCAAAATTCCTTATAACAGAAATTTTGGAGGAAATAGCTGCTTTGGATTTATCAAAACATTTGGCTTCTGCATGAGTTACTTATTTTTGACAGTTTTTATGACAGTACAAAAAATATAATCTGAAATTCCCCAAGGGGGAACTGAAGCTTCTTGTTTTCCTCCTGCAGACATGGACCATCTCAATGCTGCTGTAATTTTCTTGTCGTCTTTTTCTTTCCTCCTCTACAATGAAAAAAGCCACAACTAAACAACATGATTACACAAACAGCTTTGGTTCTGGTGGAATTCAGCCCGATAGAGAGATGCTTGGTGAACCTCCCTATGAACAGTTCTATCTTGCTGTCAGAGGTACCAATCAACTGAATGTCAGCAGCAGAACAAGCAGATTTTGCTGGTTTTTTTCTTGCAGATGTGCGCACACTGCCCAAGCACAGGGCTGCTGTAGTACCTCTGCCTCTCCCACTTTCTTCTCCTTTCACTCTATCAACAGTTTTTCTACATCATAGTGGGATATAAAGCTTAAGTTGGTCAAGCTGCAGTTCACAGAGGATTCTAGGAGTGCTGATGTTCTCTGTGAGGAATTTGTTGTTATATAAAACAGACAGCTTGAACTGACTTTTGGGAGACAAGCAGGAAGCTCACCAGCTCTTTAGGGAAAAGAAGACCCATCAAAATTGTTACACCACTTCTGCAATGGGGTTTCACAGTACTCATGAGCTACCTTGGAAGTTTGGGAAGACTTTTTTCTTTTTCCTGTTCATCAAGCACTCATTTCTGTCCATGTAGGGCTGTGCTGGAGGCTGCCAAAAATTTTGCTATTGTTTCTTCCTTTCCCCAAAGCTGTTGAAAATTCCCCCAGCTAATGTTTTATTTACAAGTTTTTGTGGCTTTGGTTTTTTATCAGTTTGGGTGAGAGAAGCTCAGTTATATGATATATATGTATTTTTTTTCCCAGAGATGTAGAGAATAGCTTCTCTTAAAATCTCACAGTAATGGTTTGCAATTTGTCAGGGGCTATTATGCTTTATGGAAGATAAAATATATGTTCCTCTAGTTTGGGTCCTGAACTGAAACAAAATTTCCTCTGAGCAGGCTGTGATAGCAAGTGCTCAAGTCTGAACATCAGACCAAACAAAAAGCCAGTGCTGTAGTCTGGGTCATGCACTAATCTGTGGCTGACAGCTTGTTTTCCACAGTTGTTTTTACTGTATTTACTGGATCAGGGTAAAGCTCCTCCTGTGTTACTCAGAAGTCAAAGACAGGAGGCAGATTTCTACCCTCAGAGTATCAGGATCTAAGGAAACAAAAAAATGGTAAAAGACAACAGCATGTAAAAACTAAAATGATGAAGAGTTTAGAAAATGACTGTGCAGCACTCTTTCCTTCTTTGGTAAAGATTACACAGTTATTTCCTTTCCTGGTCCAATCTGTTTTAGCAGAAACCATGGTTCCACCTCAGCACATGGAACATCAGGTAACAGGTCATACCAACCCACCTTTTCATGTAACTCTTCCAAGACCCACACATTGACCAGTCCTTTCCAGCTGACACAGGAAAAATCAGCTGTTTGACCTCTCAGTGGCTGGGAACAAAGCACTCAGGACCAGTAAGATTTGCTTCTTGGAGCAAGCAAGAGAAAAAATTCTGTCCAGCATGAAAAGTTCTGTTTGTGCAGGTGAAAAAAAAAAAAAGCCTTGCTCTAGCTGAGAAGCCACCCATGTTTTTTCAGCTGCATTCAGTACAATTTTATATTTGCATTTAAATCAGCACCCTTGGAAGAGGGTGGAATCCAGGTTTGAAAGCCAAGAATCATTTGAAAACATCTTTTCCTGTGAGCCAAACTTTTCTTATTTGATATGGCCAGAAAACAGGGAAATGCTTTGATTAGACCTTTGAGAAGCATCCTTTGAGCCTACATTCACACAACAGCTGCATGATGCTGAACAACACCCACTGCCTGCTATGGGTGCCCTTACACCAGCAGAAGATGCCTGTCCTAAGCACAGCTTATGCCTCCAAGCCTAGGACTGGCTTGCATTAGGAGGAACACATTGGTACAACTTGACCACACACACCCCTAAGGGAAATACAGCTCACACCCATAAAGGAATTCATTTGTCAGGATAGCCTCAGTTGGTTCTCTGAGCAAACAAGTTATAAAAGCAAAAGGATATTGGTGCTGTGTGTGTTCTCATTAAGATTTTTCTCCAAAATTGAAACAAATATAGAAATATCAGACTTCTGTGAAATAGTAAAGTGAAGGCCAGCATTTGAGAAGAGATTTTTTTAAAGAAATGTGTATAATTCTAACTTCTCACTTCATTGAAAGAAATCATGGATGAGTACTGTTATGAAATAGTTTTGGAGAGGTCACAAAGGTGGTGGAAATCGGCTGCTTAGAATTGAAGAGGAAAACTCATGTTTAAGTACAGTAAAAGTTCACACAAACAACTAAATGATGAGTGATAAATAACTCATAATAATATTTTATTATTTATAATGCTTACTACAGCCAGGATACAGATTTGAAATAAGAAACTGAGCCAATTTTTTAATTGCTAGTGGTAAAATGCTTTTAACTCTGCATTAGCTGCAACCAATACCCTGCCTTTGATTCCTCTAATCGATCTTAATTGATTAAATGGATGCACTTCACCTTTGGATTTTGTTGCCAGCATATATTCTGCCACTTTCTATTACTCTCTGTGTTAGAAGATCTCTAATGATCATATCTAATATCCTTCCATTTCATTCTCACTTTCAACCTCTGATTAATGATCTGGTTTCAGCAACCTGGAGCACACGTGTCCCATTTCTCATGAAACAATGGCCCTGCTGGGTGCCAGCCAGCTGCTGACAACCCAGCTTTCCTGCAGCCAGGGACTCCAGCACACAGACATCTACAACATGGTGCATCCAACCTCATCAAGAGCAAATACCTTTCCTACTCAAGTCTCTCAACACTCAGTCAAGTGTAGCACTGCCTAAAAGACCCCCTCTGGTTCACATGTACCTTTGCATTGAAGGATCTTTTAGTGAAGCATTTTTCCATGAGGTCACAATACACAGCTGCTTAGAGAGTTTTGTGGTTTTCAATATTCTGCTTGAACCTGGTTAACATTAAGATACTTTTCCTCTCAAATTTACTCTGGGTTTCAGGGTACCATTCTCATTCTCTATAGGCACTGAAGAGTGCCTATATGAAGGGGCAGATGATGGAGAAAACCAAGAATTTGGATAAGATGAAAACTGCAACTGCATTATTCGAGTTAAAGACAAAAGAATTTATTCCTCTAGAAGGGAAATATTCCCCAAGATAGCAGACAGTGGAACACCTACATTGTATTTTGCATAACATTAATCATGAAAGTATAGGTACTCAAGCAATCACATGAGAAACAGGGTTCAACTGTTAGCAAGTTACTAAAGGAATACAGGCCTGTATTTGGGTTATTTGTCCCTAGGGACTTCAGTCAGAGCTCATCATGCAAACTTAGAATACAATCTGACCCATATATGCTATTACAGTGTTGCACATAGCACTGACTGGATTGCTGAATGCAAGGGAAAATGTGGTAGCAAATCCCTAGAATCTATATTCATGAGAGCAAGTGAGGTAGATAATATGCAGAGACCAGCAGTGCAGATAATTAAGAGGAAAAGGAAAATAAGTTCTGCGAGGGAGAAAAATGGCCAGTGTCTTGCTCTGCCACTGTTCTAAAGAAGAGTGTTCAAAAATGCCCCACCCTCCTGCTTGGTTTTGAATTGTCCTAATGACTGAGGATGCTGTCATTACAGTGATTAGGTAAGGCTGAAGATAGATAAACCTGAAAAAGGTCTTTTTGTCCTCACCACAGAACAGAAATTCAAGAAATACTCATCCACATCAGACACAAGCCTTGTAGCCTGCTAAAGTCAGCAGTTTTTGCACATGATTGCCATGCATGTTAACATGGCATGAAGGCTATCTCAGAGCAAACATCTAAACCTCCCCAGTCTCCAAAAAGCTCTGGAGGGGAGAATTACAACCTGCAGATCATGCCTTTGTTACAATCCAGTCTCCAGCAGAAAATACATCTGGAGCCAACAACTGGGATTTGCTTTTACTACCAGAAACATAATTCCTTTATAACACAGTATAAATCAATGTCTGTTTTCTTTTTCAAACTGATGCCTGCTAAGGTTTGTCTCCTAGAAAATGGCTCCTCCAAGTTCCTGCTGCACTTAAGTTTTATCTTCTATATAGATCTTTATCTTATCTACTGTATGAGTCAAGTAGGGGAGGTGGTTTTCTTATCCTAGCCAAGATGGAATAGCTTAATGAAAAAATTCCTGTTGTTCTTTTGTAGCAATCTGCTTACAGCTCCCAGCAGGCTCTGATACCCAGTGGAGATCTGCTGATACTCATCACACTACTACAAACATTTCTTCAGATACAAATCACACATCTGATTTATTCTGCAAGAGCCCAGACAGCATTTCATTATATTTATCCTCCATTTTCTGGACTTCTGAACATGCAGGTATCACTATATTGTAATCCTTAGCTGGAAAAATTCTTCATTAGTATTAAAGGTTGTCTTCTGTGACAAAATCAACCATGTTTACATATGAAAGGTGATTCAGATGAAGACAGTCTTCATACTGTCATGGCTGTTTCTCAATAACTCCTCATGCAGACAGCTGTAATTCCAAAAAATCCTCCCCAGAGCAGACTTATTTGGGGCATTTATTGAATTCAGAAGTTAATATCTCTGCTGCCACAGTTTCAAGAGAACTTGAAGACAATTTAATCTTTCTAAAGAAGTGCATTAATAAGTTTAACACCTAAAGAAGAACCACCAAAAGACTACTCCTGCTGAAGTGCTAGGAAGTATTTTGACTTTGCTAATTTATTCCTGCAAGGGAAGGCAAATAAGCTATCCCAGCATATGTTAGCTTTTAGGGTTTTTTCAAGTTTCACACAGGGATTCACACAGATAATTTTTTCTTACTCTCTCTGAATCAGAATCACTTCATCAGGTGTACTGAGGGCCACAGCCATGGCTGGCTTTGTTTTCCCTTATCAAAATGCAATTAAATTACAAATTCCATCTTCTCCTTGCATCTAATTTGTGAAAAAGGAGCCATTTTCTTGCAATAAATTCCTAAAGATTTCATGACATGAGCAGCAGAGCATAGTAGAAGTGCATAATAAATCAGTCCAAATTCTGGCTGTGTCTAAAGGGTTTAAAGCAAGCTCCCTATCCGTTTTTCACACTCCAAAATCTGAATTATAATTAATTTCAAGAATCAGCCAACCTACCCTTACTTTAAAAATGTCAAGCTGAGGAGTGCATTATGTGAGATTACAATTAATCAGAAGTGCAGGCTTGCACACACACTTCTTCCTACTTAAATTCTTTAGCCAAAAATATATTACAGCAGCCTTGACAGATACTAAATGATCTTTTCAAATAATACTTGCTGATGATAGATGCTACAGTGTTGCAGCCTCATGCTAATACAGAGCTTTTCAGCAGCAAACAGGCATCATTTGACAATGCCTGTGTTAACTCTAACGACATGCTGATGGTCATGACAGCTTGCTTACTACTGTGTTCACTAGCCCATCTGGAAGGAACTCCAGGGATGGAAGAGCCAAGCATGCTAAATTACATAAAAAGAATTATCAACATTTACAATACATTGATGAAACATAACTTTCTCAGACAAGTTGTTACTTACTCCTTTTCTTGCACAAATTCAGGGAGTAACAACTGCTGCTGGTTTTGGCCCCAGCAGTGCTTTGTGGTCTTGTATTGCCCTCACAAAAGGCAGCACTTTCCCTACCAGGGTTTTGTACTCCTTAAAATATGTAACTGCAACCCAGGCTACCCAAACATTCTCACAGCAACTTCACATTTAGAGCAGAGCACTGATAGGCTTTTACATATATGACTGGAGTAAACACAAGGAAGAGGGCTGTGTGGGTATCTGGCAGGCTCTGCTTCTCTCTAGGCATGGTCCTTTCTATGCCCCATCTGCTCCCTGGCTCTGCCCTTCAGTGACTGTTAAGCCTTACATGTTGCCAGGGAGGAGATCCAGGTTGTGAACACCACCCATAGCTAAAACAAAAAAGTATGAGTGTTCATGGGCTTTCCCCTCCCCCTTCCTGCAGCAACACCTGACCTTGCCACTCCTCCTGCCCATGCATCTCCCCAAATCTTCCTGCCTGGCAATCATACCAAGGAAATGTGTCTCCTTTCCCCTTCTGATCTCAAGGGGCTATTAAAAAGGCTGGATAAAGTCTGGACAAGGCAAGAGTCCCAAAAATATCATTTTGCTTCACTGTCACCTGCAAGGAGTGAGGAACAAAGATAACTGTTCCCCAATTTAATATAGACTTCAAGTAAAAGCACACCTCCTCTTCCATTTATCTACCCGTGGAGCTATTTTCGTCCACTTCACTTGGAGAATTATTATATTCTGTTGTGCCTAAAATATTTTGCTGCTTTAATCACTGCAAAGGGCTCTACCTGCAGTAAATGAACAGAGCTGACAAGAGAAATTTATTATAGCCACCAGCCAGAGATCAAATTCTTCTCTCATCAATTATTTGGGCCACTACTGTTTCTAGCACTTTCTCCACCTAATAAAACTGATCACAGCTGAATGTTTGGCTGTGTCTGTAGGAAATGCCAAGGCTTGTTATTTCATTATACATGTATTCTCCTTACTTGTGTATTCTCTCAAAGGGTTTTACATATAAGTGATGAGCATTGTCTGGTTGACAAAGTAATGACTAAAGTACAAGCTGAAGAGCTGGAAGATAAATTCATCCTTGCTGTGCTGCTGCTTGCTTTCTATCCAAAAACTAATAAACCACTCCTCTTTTGCCCCTCTATCAGAGGCAGCTAGGTTTTTTGGGTAGAGGAAAAAGTAAAGGAAGAAAAAGTCTGGGCAAAACCCATCCCCCTGGGTGAGCAATGAAGAGAAGACATGACTTCTGCACCCTCCAAAGGGCTGGTACAGATAAGACTGTTGTGTGCTCTAAGGAAATATATTTCCTATATACTAGGAACCAAATGTTGCAGGGACCACATAGGGACTTAGTGTTTATAGTACTTTTTCTCTTGTAGGGCACTGTTAGGATGCTCTCTTCCAAGGAAAATAATCCCTTTGCATTCCTATCCCACCTCTAGAGCAGCTCCAAGGGCCCATGCATAGGAAAGCAGAATCTGCCAAAGCAGAGGGTAGTAGCAAAATGAGGAAAACTGAGTGTAATACTAGTCTGGCAGGGAAGATGCAACAGCATTAACCTGGGAAGGACTGGAAAGGAAACATGGGGGAGATTCTCTCAAGTCAGGAGGGGCAGAAAACTACAACAGGAGTCACAGGTCTGCTCTAACATGACCCATGTAAGCTGGGGAGCACAAAGCTGGAGGCAAATGCATCCCCAGCCCTGTGCAGGGGGCTCTGGCACAGGATATTATGCAGAAAGGAACTTTGTCATCCCAAGGACCAGTGTTTCCAAGACCCAAGAGCTGCTGGAGAGTGAAGTTGGACTGTAGGATTTACCACTGGAAACAGATTATTCTCTTGGAGGAGCCATCCTAACAGCTTCACAGAAACCAATTACAGTGGCATGCAGGGAGATGAACAAGGTCTCCCTGCCACTGTGAACTTGGCACCAGTCAAAAGGCAGCAGTGAGAGAGGCTGTGGGAATGGCCTTATATGTTTCTTTTTGAGCATGGCATCACCTCAGGAGGGATTAGTGTGAGAAGCCAGGCTCTTCCACAGACTAACAAGGAGCTCAGCACTTCATAAAATAGATGCTGGCAGCTTTGGGGACCCTCAGCATACAGGTCTGAAGCAATATGCCACAGGAAAGACACTTGCTTGTCCTTGAATAAAGAGTTTTAGTACATTGTACGCTGTGCACACAGGTGGGATGCTCCTGATAAAGGACTAAAAACCATGCTCTCACCTCCCCAGAATGAGAAGAGAAACCAATAAGAAGCAACTGTGAACCCACAAAGGCACTGAAAGAGTGTGCTCCTAAGGGCTAAAAGCCTTTGTTTTGGCAGAAGTGCCAAGACAAATCCTTGTCAGATGGGCACAGAGCAAGCTAAAGCAGCACAGTAGAGGCCTGGATGTATCTCAAGGACTTCTTGTTCAGCCTACAAGCAGCTTATACATTGCATTAAGGCAAACATCTCACAGCTATGCTAGCTCAAACTTGTTTCAAGTGTTTGCCCTGAGGTCTAGTTCAGCAGCCTTAACCAAAGATCACTTCAGCAGTGTCTAAAAAACAAAGTTCCCATAATCTGTGTTTTTCCAACTCTACACCACCCCTACAACATTTAATTGAAAGCAATTGAGAAATATGAGTAAGAAAGTGGGTGCTATGAAAGTTTTTGCCCTGAGCTTGCAAACCTCAGCACCCAAGCCACTGGAAGAAAATACTTCTGCTGTGAGACAAAGCAGAAAAGGTGCTGAGGGCAATTACTGACACCAGTGGGAAGACCAAGGGATAACCCATCAACCAGTTAGAACACCTTGGTGATACATTGCTCTAGCAGGGCACAGGAGCCCTCAGAAAAACAGGATTTCAAAGCCAGGAGATCTGACTCCCCTAACACTTAGTTAACTGACTATTGGTCCCATTCATGTTTCTGAAGACAACTCCTGCCTGGAAGTGAAGCTCCCTCAATAGTGTAGGTGCAACTAACTCTAATAGTAAATGCCTTGAAGTGATTTTGCCTTGAAGTGATTTAACCAGCTAACAAAGTCAGCTACATCCCTAGTGATGTAGCACAAGATATTCTGAAATCTTGGTTCCCTGGATTGTAGGGCTCCACACAATGAAAATCTTATTTTAGAGTTTGTCTGTAAAACTGGATTTCATGGTTGCCTTGTGACATGGAGTGGAGAGATTAGTCACATGCATGTCTGATTCTGACAAACCATTTTTATGTCTGTTTTGCAAAATACATCATTCTGCAGTCCCAATCTAGGATTTCACTGAAAGCCAGTGAAAAGTCTGATGAAACTGTCATTCATTTGACTACCTGAATTTTTTTCTCAATCATAAAACTTACTCCTCATTTTCAGTTTTGGTTCATTGCTTTAGTAGTTTCAGAGGTCAAAACCCAAAACACCTTAAAGCTCCAGGTTTCTTTTCATTCTGTTTCTAACCAACTAGAACAGTAAGGACGCAGTAAAGACAAGCCTTGGACCTCATTCACCCAGAACATAAAAGGGTTCAGGCAAGCTCACCTTGCCTGGCTGGGCACCTGCATGCACATCAGCAGCGTGAAGAGCAGTCCAATTAAGCTGGAGAAAAAGGTTTGTACACATCCTTCACTGGCTCTGAAGATAAATCCACTGAGTCTCATTAGCCCTGATTCAGAAGACTAGCTCCAAAAAAAAAAATCACTGAAATGGATGAAGTCTTGCCATTCACAATGAGGACTTCTGCATTACCCCTAATCTTCTGCAAGTCACTTCACCTCCCTTCCATTCACTTTATCACTTTGGAAAGTGAGAATTAAAATATTCCTTCACTTGACTGAATTACCTTTGAGATGTCCCAGTTTACCTGGGAGGTCTCCCAGTGCAAGTTGCCAGTCTGTTATTACAGTTAGATCAGCATAGGACCAGTACTGGAAAAGCACATCAGAAGACCTCAGCCTGAGAGGTCTAATTAGAACTCCAGGTTCTGGTGGGAACAGAATGCTTAATCCAGAATATTAAGAAATTGTCTTGAATCTACTATATAAATTGATTTAAGAGAGATGAAAAATTAAATGGTATAATTACAAAGGTTACCAACTCAAGGGAGTCATTAGACAAACTGAAAAGATTGTCAGCTTTAAAGAGCAGAATCAATGATAATGGAATTCAACCATTTCAATTCAGTTTTCCTCATTTTCCTCAGTTGAAAAAACATTGTAAGCTCACATCAAACAAGTGTTAAGTGGTAATTTCTACAATGTTTATCTGAGTCTTAGGTTTAAATGAGGCTTTATAAGGTAAAGGCTGGTGAGTATTTAACCTGTTGTAGTGGAAATGTATTTAAGATATTAAACACGTTTTAAAATTATTGCTCTAGCCCATCATTTCCTAACCCCTTAACTCTTAGGGATGATTTAAAATAAGTTATCTAAACTTCAGTAAACAATAAATACACCCATGAGAAACTAAAAATGGAGCAGGCTGTCTGAAAGGAACTGTACATACTGCAAGTGAGGTTTAAGGGAGTTTCCCAAAGCACCTTGACAAATTAAGAACCTAAGTCTCAATTACGGGAACATTTATGACCTATGATAAAGGAAAGATTTTCTCCAGGAAAATTTTAAACTAAAGCTACATGACAGTAGTACTTATATTTAAGGGATTTATGACAACAAAAACACAGAGCAAAAAGGCTCCTGGAGCTCCTGATTGCTTTTATTTCATTTCTCACCACGAAAATGAAAGAAGAGAATGAAGAGAAAATTATATTGCTAGGTTTCTCATTATTAATAGTGAAGGAAATATTTTCCTTAATGCATCTGATTACATCTTAACAATCACAGTCACCCAATTTTTTTTTAAACATGCCAAATTCTGTAACAGAAAAATCTCTTTACATAGACCATGAACTGTTCAGTCCTGACCACTGACAAGTTGTGACAACTGCACTAAGCCTTCTGGGAGAGTGTAAATATAACTGGCTTTGCACCCACATGAGTATCATCTGTCAAGATGAGAGCATTATCAAAGCTGCAAGGAAGGTTGGGCCAAGCACTGCAGAACTTTCCTGAGGTGCTTCAGGAATAATAAAAGAAGCAGTGCACATGCATATGTAGGAAAGATTTGCTCAGTGAAAGTGTACAGTGCAAGAGCTGCCCTCTGAATTCCTGATGTTCCCAGACTGTCCTTGGGGATATTCCTGGAAAAATATTTGATGCTAGTGGAGCTGGTTGAAGAAAATTCTGCACCTGAAGTGTGCCCAAGTGCTGAGATAAGACTATCAAAGTGTGCCAAGCTGTCAAAATCCTGATCTTTAATAGGAAAGGAAAAAAAAAAAATCATTCACTGGGATGTAACAAACATCCCAAGCCCGAAATGGGCTTTCTTGTACTTGAGGCTATAGAAGTGCAGAGGACTTTCAGAAGCTGCCTCCCTTCTTTCTGCTTTATACCTCTCAAGCTTTCAGGTCTCCCCCCAAAGGGCTGACCAGCCAAGGCTTACAAAATTGCAGTATAACTTGCAAACTGCATCAGTCTTAACCTCTTGTCTGCTACCCAACAGGACCAAAATTCATCATCAGAACCAAGACATCTTTGTGAGGGCCACGTCAGCAGTCACACGGAAAGAGCAAGAATGCAAATCCACCACCCAGCTTCCTGGGGAAAACAGATCTTTCAGAAACAGCTGCTTCTGACCACAGCATTGTCTCCTCTATCACTTAATGCTAAGAAAAAGCCATTAGAAATTTGAGAACTAAACGTTTCTTTGATAAAAGCTACCTCAGTAAAGTCACATGCACAGGCCTCTATACTGCACATACTCCAATGCCCTCAGATGAGATATAGCAAGGCAGAGACAGACTTTTTTGTTGCCTAAAATCTTAGAAGCCTAGGTTCAGCTCCTTCTAGTCCTTCACAGGTAGTTCCCCCGAGCAAGATCATAGAGGGATGGAAATGAGGAAAGTGTGAAAATATGCAAAAAAATAAAACACTGTAAGGGAGCCACAGATGAAAGAACTCCAACTCAGCACTGCCCTGGGATTGCTGCAGAAGGATGCTGCAGGTGCAGAGGGGATATTCTTCATGTGCATGGTAGGTTTGACAAGAAACAATGAGATAAAATTGCAGCTAGGGAAATTCAATTCAGACATCAGGAAATACTTTCTAATGGTAAAGACTTATGCCCTGGAACAAATAGCTTAGGGAGGCTGGGGAATATATGGTGCTGGTGGTTTAAAGAGACAGATGAACTAAATGACCTCCTGAGGTCCCTTCCAAGCCCATTTTCTTTAAATTAGGGTAAATTATTTGAAATTTCTCCAAAGACTCTTGAACCTGTATGACCTCTAACTTTCCAGACATAGCGGATGCACTTACTCCTGAATTAACAGTGCCTTGGGGTTTTATAAGTACAATATATGAACCAAGTAATAATAATTATAGTATTTTATTATATAGTTTTACCACAATTATACACAGACTGTAACTTCATTTAATCCAAAACTGTCATTATGCATATGGCCATGCAGCCTTCATCCAGTCAAGAACATCAGCCATTTAAAATACTATTCTTCAACTGTTCCCAAATAAAATTCCCAGGTTAAAAGACACCAGTCTCTGTATTTAACTGCCTCAAATGCTTTATTGTTGTTAACTGGAATGGCTCAGTTTGGTATCACTCTGGTTGAACAGTTTCAGATAGTGTGCATTGTAAAAATTCTGTGAGAGAAGCACTTTTTGGGGGTGATTTATTTAGTGCTGCCACTTATTTTTATCAAAACCACAACTTGAAGAGTGAGTATAAAGAGGCAATAAATGAAACCACACAGACCTGCTGCATTCAAAACCCAAAGCAACACTCTGGCAATTGCTATGAATCTGATCTTGCCACCTATTGCACCTACTGGCATCAACCCAGCAAAGCACTTCAGTGCATGCTTAATTTTAAGCACACAGGTAGTGCCATTTAAGCTAATGGAATCACTTAAGTGCTTTGTTGGATCAGGGCCAGTCTCCTCAGCATCTTGTAGTGTCAAGTATGCAGAGCAAGGGCTTCATCTAATTGCATCAGACTTTAATTGACAAAAATCAAAGTAATGCAACATTCAAACTGAACCCATCTCTGAGGCAGCTATTACAATCACAGCAAGTAGGACAGGGTTCATTTGCCTTGTCCCAGTGCCTGAAGTATCCTGTTGGATTTGATCCACCATGCCTCAGCTCTGGTATAAGCCTTTTCTCAGAAACTCTTGTCTAAGTTTTCCATCCAACATGTTCTCACTGAAACAGTTGATTTGTTCAACCACCCCAGATGATTACACTAACTTGTCACAACTATGTGGCCTTTCATGCCAAGTATGTTCTACCATTTGCCAATATCTCCTCTTGATGTAGGCTCATGCTTAAGCTGTGAATTCATAAAAAAACCTTGTAGTTTGAAACTCTTAATGTATCTGTGGAACTACAAAAACTTAACCAGGAGAAATGTTATTGATGCTGCAGCAACCGAAGAGAGAAGATTACATAATGGACAAGCCTAACATCTCCATAACCTGAAGTACTCCTTATATATCCAAGTTATTTAACTTTCAAGCAAAGGAATAGTGTGCACATAACCTATCAGCTTATGTACTCTTCTCTATATGAGCTCCTACAACAGCAACATTGCTGTTCTGAAGCAGGCCCTTCTGACAAAGATCCCCAAGACATGTAATACAGCATAGACATAGAATTAACCTCTTACCACAGTGTATTCCTACAAAGTTATGAAAGGGAAAGAAGTGACATATCTGGGAATCTGTTTGAGTTTAGTGAATGCAATAGCTGAAAAAGGGTGGCTGAGAGCTTTGTTAGCAGTGTGGGTAGAGCATGGTGACAGCAAAGTGCTAGTGTTTCTCCATCTGTATGACCCCACTCACATGAGCAAGCCCTTTGCTTTAATTGCCTTTGTCCAAGCAGGAAAAAAGTGCAGGGCTGAGCCACAAAACAGAATCAAGGTATGACAACCAAAGCAGTAATTGGAAAAGAGGGAAAGAAGTTTACAGATATGCAAGGGAAGTTTATAGCATCTTTTCTCATTATATATTTCTATGGTCACAGTTAGAACATAATCATCTTTCATCTACAGCTGCTGCTGAATAAACCCATGTCACATTTGCCTATCAAATAGATAAATATTAAGAAAGAGGTGGGGACTGTCATGTAATTGGACCTTGTAATGGCAGTATTTCTGTAGCAGCTCTCTGAAACATAGCTATGCCTTCAGAAATGCAACCACATTTTCCTGTGCCTTCTGCAGGAAGTTAATTTACACAGTTAAGAGCTCAGGAAGCAGTTTTTTCACAATACCTAGAAAGAATACGGCACTGAAAACTGACCATCCTGGCACCAACTGAAGGAAGTGAAATCCCCGAGATCCATAGCATCTCAACCCTTTATGGTCTGACAGCACTTCTGCTGCAGTCATCCTTATTCCTTGGGAGCCAAGAATATTCAGCCAGATATTATTTACCATATGTGCATAAATGTTCAGTTTATATAAAAAACTTTATATAAAAATGTATATATAAAAAAATATTAAAATTTTTTATATAAGAAACATTTGTATGTAAAAACTGCACATATTTACCAAGAAGGAAGGATGATCTGGGAAATTACAGGCCTGTCAGTCTGACTTCTGTGCCAGGAAAGCT
>VWZX01003966.1:4691511-4704427 GCA_013399015.1 Galbula dea
GAAGGACATTGAGGTACTGGAGAGGGTGCAGAGAAGGGCAACTAAGCTAATCAGGGGTCTGGAAAACAGGCCTTATGAGGAGAGGCTTAGGGAGCTGGGCTTGTTTAGCCTGGAGAAGAGGAGGCTGAGGGGAGACCTTAATCCTCTCTTCAGCTACTTGAAAGGTCGTTCTAGGGAGGTGGGTGTTGGCCTCTTCTCCCTTGTGACTAGTGACAGGACTAGAGGGAACGGGCTTAAGCTGAGCCAGGGTAGGCTTAGATTAGATATTAGGAAGAATTTCTTTACTGAAAGAATGGTAAGATATTGGAATAGGCTGCCCAGGGAGGTGGTGGAGTCATCATCCCTGGAGGTTTTTAAGAAGAGGATAGATGTGTTTCTTCAGGGGATGATTTAGGGATAAGAGTAGTGTAGGGCTATCAGTTAGACTAGATGATCTTGAGGGTCCTTTCCAACCGTGGGGATTCAGGTGATTCTGTGAGCTATATTCATGGGGTCAGATCCTGAATGTATGAACTTCCCGACTGTCCTTTGCAACTACCTCACATGTAAGGATCACTTTCTACAATGCATGTGCGAAAAAAATATGAGCATATGAGAAATCAAATCAAGGAAAAAACTATTTTTAAAATGCAAGTAAGTCTATCTCTGTGTTTAATTAGATCTTATATCAAGTCCTACAACTCTACAGTAGGTATCTCAGTGTTTTCTTTAAAAAAACCCAAAACATTCTAGCTGCAAGATACAAAGTTTTCTTTTGTGCTTGTCTCAGAGGGGGACATTTAGCTATTAACTCAAAATTTTGGTTTTAATCATATCTGCTCAGAACAGGGTAGAAGCTGTGATGCAATGCACAGACTTCCTGCAAAGCATATGGTATTTGAAAAGCTACTAGAAGGGAAAAACGGCAGACAGGAAAAGGCCCAGACTTCTGTAGCCTCAGTTTTGCACTGCATGGTTATTACACTGAAGAATTCATGACTCACTTTGGTGCACTACTGTGTGCTGCTAAATTAGAAGTTTGGCAAGGACACCAGACAAATGATGAAAGATATAATATTGGTTTCTCCAGCATAACTCATCACTATAGTCTCATGGTGCTTCAAAGGTCTTTTTTTAGCACACTAAGAAAACAAGGGGTTTTTTAAAGAGCAACATATTGAATCAAAAATGTACTGTATAGAAGTTGGCAGAAATAGATAAAATTACTCAAAAAAAATCAGGCTGTCAGGTAGTTTGGTTAACCATTCCCTAATACTTATTTCTGAGTCTACACAGAGAATCTTAAATGAAGACTATTTAAAACTGTTGTGCATTCAAGTGTTAGTGTGATATGGGGGATGAAGTTCTTCCACTATATAACATTCATAAAGGAAAAAAGTTTTCTTCACACCAGCTTACAAATGTATATTGTCAAAATGATTTACATAAAGGCTCCCCTAGTCATTTGACAGCTGCAGTGAGACCAAGCACACTGGAAGATGTACACATTTGGATAGCACTTAAATTAACTCTCAAAGACAAATCATTTTCTCACAAGGACTGCAGTCAGTCTGGAGTTATGCAGCATACTGGAATTAATCCAGTTTTGCCAGATGCAGCCAATCCCCCATGTAATACTGAACTAGTTATTCTGATTTGTAATGAGAAAGAATTGGTACTAAGCATAACTAGAGGCACCAGCATTAAAAACAGTTTGCTGTGTGACCCAAAATTAACTACTCAATTTATCCAAGTACAAAAAAAGA
This sequence comes from Galbula dea, assembly GCA_013399015.1. Classification (NCBI taxonomy): domain Eukaryota; kingdom Metazoa; phylum Chordata; class Aves; order Piciformes; family Galbulidae; genus Galbula; species Galbula dea. Next base: position 4,693,257 of record VWZX01003966.1, read on the forward strand.
TACTCAGCTCCACAGTAGGGCAGGGATGGGAACCAACTTCTCCTAGGAATTTGCACATCATCTCACAAAACTTACTGCAACACACAAGTGGTTATAAAGATTTTCACAGCTCATAGCAGTCAGAGGGTTTGAACACTAAGAGTGATTAAAATGTTAGAAGAAATCCCATCCATGAAACTTGTCATTAACTTCAAGCCCCCTGCATAAAGCTGGCAAATTCTCAGAAATGATGGAAGTAATTATTAACATTAAAGTCTCCATATGCTAAACAACCACTGCTCTGTATATTATGTACTTTGTTTAAAGTCCAGCATAAAGACAGCAAACAGTTATTTTAACTCTTTTTACTATACAGTACATCTGTTGTGGTTTTGATTTCCATTAAAACTGAGTCATTTACTGATCTGGCTGTTATCCAAACTTCTACATGAAACACATGGACTAAGCACAAAATAATGCTGGTTTACGTACATGGGTGAATGTATTGTATTTATTATTATCTGCTACAATAATTATAAATGCAGTTAAAAAATGCTAGGGGGAGTGAACTTTGAATGAATAGGCTTTCATATTTATGTTCTCATCTCCCCAAAGTTCCTGGGCTTAAAAACATTTAGAACAAGGCCATGAAGCCTTTTGTTATGTTCACATGCTGCTGCAACACACAATCCCATTGACTTCACTTACTTGAGAAAGGGATCCTGAAGCTGGCTGTAAAAGGGACACAGATCAGGGTGTACCAGATACCTTGAATATAGCTTTAAAGAACACACATCAAGAAAAGACTCCAACAATAACAAGCTACTAAAATACCTGCCAATGTGGCCCTCAGCCAGTAAGTCAAGCAAATTAAAAGCTGCAATCACTTCTGACAATTCTTCAGCAAAACTTGTCCTGAATTTTCTTGCCTAATGAAAAAGAAGATAATCAGCATGCACCAAAGGTCAGTAGGTTCAGACTATCTGTGACCAGCAAAGGGAGGAAATTAAAATGCTGTGAGGGCACTGCAGAATGTCTTGCCAGCAGCCTTTTACAAGCTCACTCCAAAGCCTACTAAAGTCAACTGGACTCTTTGTTGATGCCACCAGCTTCAAGTCACATCCTGGATCATTATAGGGCACCAGTGCCCTCCTCTTTGCTGATTTCAAAGGTGGTAATGCAGCATTAAAGAAAATAGGGACTCTCAAATAAGCCCTGAAATAGGGCTAGAGAGGTCAGTACACCACAACACTGTTCTTATTGAAACTTTGAGCCGAGTGGAGAAAATATAATAGTCACTTGAATTTGAAAATTAATTCCAAGGTCATTGTCATAGCAACCTTTCAGCATTTGCTTCCCATTCCTGCATGCAGAGACCCATTTCTAACCAGAACCCTTATAAAATCAGCAGGCAATAAACAACAAACCACCAGATGTTCAGAAAAAGGTGAAATCCAAATTGTGTATTTCATCTGATGCGATTACATAACCTGTCCAGCAGCCTAGCCCATACCCTGCAGCTTACGCAAGCAACCCAGATGGAGCTCTGCTCAGAAGGCAAGTCCTGTTATTATTAGCAAAGGCACATCTGGCTGGCCAGCCCAGCCCAGCCACAGCCAGCCTCTAGCACATAGAGGTCCCAACCAATTGCCATTAGGGGACAGTCCTCAACAGGGCAAGTTATGAGGCTCATCTGCCTTTTGTGGCAGATTGTGATCACAGAACATGAGGAGTTGGAAGGGACCTCAAGATCACCTAGTCCAACCCCCCTGCCACAGCAGGATTCCCTAGACCAGGTCACACAGAAGTGCATCCAGACAGGTTTTGGATACCTCCATAGAAGGAGACTCCACAACCTCTCTGCAGAGTGCCATTGGATTCCTTCACCCCAAGTAGGGCAAGTGCCCACTCACCCACTGGGCAGATGAGAAAGTACCATTGTTCCAGATGTGCAGTCTTAAATTTTTCCTCTTTAAAGACAATGTGATCTTCTCTCACCATGATTTATTCCCCTAGCCTTTATATGCTGGCTGCATATGGTACTAATTTCACACCCATTTTCAGATGATGCAATGAAATTAAATGACATGGCTATAGTCACACAGGGATGGCAGCATTAATGCTGACTCTAGGAAGAGCTCCTTGGTTTCTGCTCTAAATAGAGAGTACCATTTCTTTCATATGATGTTACTGCTCTATGGCTGTCAGACTTGCCAGCCTGACAGTACCATCTTATGTTACAAAACCTACAGTTCAGTTTAACTTCAGTGTTCTTCAGAGGTTAAACTTCTATGGGAAATCATTGTTGGAGAAATATGGCTAGCATATGTTTGTGCCAGAAAGTTTCTGCTGCTTTTCTCCACAACTGTGATTCTTTTTTTTTTTTTAATCATGACTCAAGGACTAAATAAAAATTCAGCTTGGACTTCAAGAATGCAAATGTGCATATTCAACACTCAGAGCAAGTTTTCCCACTATTGGCAGTAGCCTGCCCAAGTCAAAAGAAAAGTCCTTCTGGAGGATGCAGTTGGCAGCAATTGGAGTCACTGCCTCCCCTTTGAACACTGCTCTGGAGAGCAAAAGGAAGGAGAAAATAGTTTTCTACAGACCTTTCTATTAAAAGACTTCAGAAGCAATTGCCACTGCTGTGATTCTCACCTCCCTAAGCCTCAGTGCCTTTCCCCCCCCACCGCCTTTGCTCTTTGTTTCTCAGCCCTTCTGTCTCTGTCAAGTGCCAGAGAATGAAGAACTAAATTACTTTAGAGGGCACTTACTGTGGGGTACAGACAGGAGCACGCTTGCAGTCTTCACCCATTTCTTGCTCCCGCTGCAATGAAGGAGCAGATAAAAAGAGCTGCTGCATTGGAACTCTTTAAATTTAATGGAGGATAAAAGGGTACAAGGGTATGGCTATTTGTATTTCAGTGTCTTTCAACACCCTTACTCCTCCTGAACAGTTTTGCAGCAATGCCAGTGCCTCTGTTCTGAAACTAAACCAAAATGCCAGACCAAGTATGAAGGGGGAGGATGAGGCTTTCTTTGAATTCTTTTTGCTCATAAAGGAGTTTGGCTGGACTCAAGATCTATCAGCTATTTCACTCCCATTTTGCTACAAGTGTATAACACAATCAGATGGAAAAGTGTGATTAAGCTCTGAGACTTCTGTGCTGCCTCTAAAATAGGTTCAGTCTGGAGTGTGTTTGGACATCTGTTACATATCATACACCTGCAGCAAGCCTCATCCCTTACCCCAGTGCTGTTGTCACTGTGCCCTGAGCACCAGTGCAGGAGGAACACATTTGGAGCAGTTGCACAGCAAGACGTTTTTGCCCTAATTTATATGCTGATCTCCACATCAGGCTTTCAAGCAACAGCTACATTCTCTTTTTCAGAATCTTGTCATTTTCCTCAGTGCATAAAGTAACCCTACAGACTTTACTGGCAGCTGTACTTCATATATTCTCCTGCACATCTCCATAGTTGGAAGAGGGGACAAGTCACACATTGTCAAATCTCCATGGAAGAGTCCATAGGGAAAGCAGCCACCTCCCAATCTTCCCACAGCCTTCACCCTACCATTATGCACACTCTGAAGTCCTCCCCAAACTCAAGCACATACTAGTGCTCTGCCCTTTGCCTTCTGCAACCCCCCTAACCAACCACTGCCACTGGTAAAAAGCAAAGCATGCAAGTAGTTCTTGACTACCTACAGTGCTGTTTCTGTGTTATCCTTAGAGACCAAAAGTAGAAGCTACAGTCTACCTGCAATTATTAGAAGGTGCCTATAAGGATCTTCTCTGTGTAAAGGGAAAAAATAAATGAAAGAAAAATAGGAAGTATAAAGTGCTCATGTTGAGCTTTAAGCAAGTGTGCAGATGATCCTTAAAGCTGCATCTCATACTCTTCTGTATAAGACATTTTGTTCTTTTGCTTCTCAATTATGTTCTTAGATTTATCCTTATTTTCTTTTGTTCTTCCTTTGATGTTTATCTTTTTTTAATGTTTCCTTCCAAAAAGCTTTTTTTTTTTAAACTGTACCAGTTTCCATGTGTTGTCTTTGAAGCAGTTTTGAATTTGCTACTTTACTCTTCATGCAATTTTTATTTTTCTTGCTAGCTTATTTGTTTTCTGTGGCACAGAAACAATCAGATACCAGGGACCTTATTGCATCACTCCACATCTTAACTAAATACAAATATTTAAGTTTAACTTTTAATTTATTGCCCTAGTACTTGATTTACCTACCTCATTTCCATTTTTAAACTGGAATTCTGAAGGGGAACTTTTGGATAACAAGCAAAAAAGGCTTTGGGACTTTACATTATATGAAGGTCTTTACTATGACTGTCTTGCAGAACTTAGTCCAAAGTGTTGATTATTAGCAAGTTGAGCAGGACCTCTACTCCTGGTGCTGTCATTGTCTGCAAGAGCTTCACCAGCCCTTCAATCTTTTCAGTCACTGAACATCTAACTGCCAAGCTGAAGATCAACAGTCAAAGCTTCTGTTGACTTCAGCAAGCAACTAAGGAGTTCAGCCAAGTTTTGCAGCAACCTCAAGCTGGGGAGAACTGATCCAGCAACAACCACCTCTTCCCCATCACACAAGGACAAGGAGCTCCAAGCACAAGGCACTATCCCTTTGAGGATCTCAAGCATTGCACCTTTTTCAGAGTTGTGTGGCTACATCAGAGCTGAAAAGATTAACACCTATGTAAAAGGCACAGGGAAGTCTGGTCCCTGTGCCCTGACTAACCTTTCAGAAGTGCACAGTCTATATTTGATGACAGATGGAGAGCGAGATGCATAGCTTTACACAGCAAAATATAAGTACAGCAGAGCTTTACAGCCACTGTTAGTACAAACCACTTGCACTCTTGAAACTGTTAGCTGCAGTAGAAATAGCATATGTCATCTGAAGAAGAATTCATATTTATACAAGTCACTATATCAGCATTTGTATGTATGTTAGTCATGTCTAAAGGGTCACAGCTGAGATCTGGGCCACACTAGCCCTGCTCTAGCTGGCTTTCCTTGAGTTTCTCACATATTTTACAAGATAACAGCTACTGCACTGGCTTGTACCTATTCTGCATGTTTTCCTATGAGAAAAGACAAATCAGAGTAGACATCCTTTAGAGCACTAATCTAGGAGATAATAGGAAAAGCTTTGCAAGGAGAGAATTCCATTCACTTTATAACAAGAAAACATTCATTTCTCACAGTGACAACCCAGCATGGTCAATGCTTGGTTCCTGCAGACTCAGCTCTACATACAAAGGTCATGATATTTTGTCAGCAAAGAAAACAAAGGTGCTGAGATGGGCTAGTCAATAATTGACTGAGCCTTGTTACTCACTGCAATCTCCATCTTGTCACCATGTCCCTGTCTCAAAGTTTCAATTAAAACTAGTGAAACACTTCACTGAAAGACTGCTTACCTTAAAAAAAAAAATCACCATCACTGAGAACAACAAAGACTTCCTATCTGGTTCTGCCAAAGGCCACTCAGCAGTTAGGTCCACTTACACTATCAGCTGTGAAGAGCACAGAATGAAGCACACACCAATATTTACTCCTTTAGTTTCAAAAATTTCCACAGATTTTTAAGTTACCTCAATTTCCAAGAACCAGAGAGGGAAAATGCCTGTGATGGAAACCACTTTCACTTTGCTTGTCTGACATTCGTGTGTGCAGCCCACCAGAGAGTTATAACCTTGAAACATTCCTTGGCATCTGCCCAAAGTTTTTATATTCCAGCAGAAAAGGTAAGTGAGCAACTGCTTTCACCACTGGATTACAGGCTGTATGCATATATATTATCCACATCCTTTTAAGCTGTGTTCCACCTGAGGACACTGCTCTCTTGCTGTAGGCACTGTACAAACACAGAATAAAGGATAGACTCTGCCTCAAAGCATTCCCCCTCTGAAGAGACAGAGAAGATAAATCAAGTCTCATTACTCCAAACTATAGATGGAAATCTGTGTTGGTCTCTCAACTAAATGACAACCCCAAAGGCAATTAGGTCTGACTTACAAGGAGTCTATGGCAATTATGCTTCCAGTTCAGGCACCTAAGCCATCTCAAGTGTTTGAGCCCATCCCTTAAAGGAGCCCAAGGCCTAACAAGAAGAGCCAGAAAACAAACCTCCTCCCAGCATCCTGACACTCACAAACTTGTAGATCATCTCTCACTTGTAACAGCACAGCTGCTTTACCATGAGGGCTACACACATCCTCCCACCTTCAACAGCAAATGCAAAATAACCCAATTTAATCACTATAGTTTACAACTGCAACAATAGAACAACCAAGGAAAGTGAGACAGCACGAGAAAACTCTTAGGGAAACAGACAAGTTTTGGATCAATAGAATTGAGTCACTGACAAATAAATGGTTCCAGGAAACCCCATCCTGCTGATAGGAAGGGAGGGAGAGAGACACCCAAGACACCACCTCCCTTGGCAAGCCAGCAGTACTCCCCATGTCTTCAACAAAGGAAGGGCCAAGCCAGCCCTGGGTTCACCTTAACTCAGGCTAGAATGGTTTAATTCAGGTCTCAAGGGTGTGTAGCAGGATCTGCATAGGCTGGGGTTAGTGCTGCTGCCTTGGCAGAGTTAAAACAGCACCATGACACCCTGGCAGAAACAGCCTACCAGAGGACAGAACCATAGGGCAAATGACAATTCATTAGAACAGAATCTCACACCACACTAAGCTATTTAAAAACACATTTGTTAGGGACTACGAACACAGAGAGGGTACATTGTTACATTTAAACTTTTACAAAGTTGTTTCCACTATGACCTACTAAGCAACAATTCGTGAGGTGGGAAAGAAAAAGGGCTGCTGGAATCTTAAGCACCCTCTGCAAGCACCTGCCTTCCCCATACCCTTCCCAGCCTGCAGTGAGTTTTATGGTAAAGCTTGATTAGACAAAAATGTCATCAGCTGTTGGGAAAGATCTGTTTGTTTGTTTAATGAAAGCTACCACACAAGAATCCTCCATGGTCAAAGCTTTCAGTATCTTTAACAAATCACCAGAAGCTGATCTGTGATTGTGTCTGAACCATGTTCAGGAACAGACTCTAAGGGCAAAATGTAAGAACAGGAGAGCAGGAAAACAGAAGGCTGGAGAAAAAGCAGATGTACAAGGGGGTTCTCAGAAGCTTCTCTCTCATTAGAGACTGTGTGCTGTGCACTTACAGTAATCACACTGTCCTTAAGGGTACCTAATTGCTTATATATGTAAGGTCACTACCAATTTAACAGGTGTCATGACTCAAGGACTCACCCAAAGTGAGTTTCAGACCTTCCTATGTTATAACATGCTTCAGAGTTTGAGTTCCTTGTGGGGTTAAAGTCACGAGCACAAATTATTTTCCAAAGTAGTGAGACCTGAAATATTATTGTCTCCCTCCTGTAGTGGCTTTCACTAATAGATCTCAAAATACTCTAGGGTATTCTTCCTATCAGATGAGGAAACAGAACTGAAGCAACTTTGCAGCATCACATAGCCAGGGAACACCCAAAGTGGGGAGAGTCCTAGTGCCTCCTGGGGGCAAAGTAATTTGGAGCCTGTTAGGTTACATTGCCTAGTTGTAAGACTCTCCCATGAGGGTTTTTTATTAGTATTTTAATTTCTATTTCAGGCTGTGGCATGCTTAAAATGTCTTTGTGGTTTACTCTGACTTCCTAAGGATTTTAAAATTATCTGATTGAAAAATTACCCAGCCAAGAGGGAAAAAAGCTCAAGTTAAGAAGTCAAAATATCCATACAAATCAAAACTAGACAGCAACAAAAAAAAAGAATTCCCAGAGGAGTCTACAATTAAACTGTTCATGTGTGCATCCATTCATTTCTTTGTATGCACTGAAATGGGTCTGACTGCAGACTACAGCGTGGAGAAGCTTCCTGTGTGCATGTGTAACAGCATCTTGTTTTAGCATCAGTACACATTTTCTCTAGGCATAAATCATGTTGCTCCATCAGTTTCAATGAATCTGCAAAATGATTGTGTAATTCAGCAAGCCATGTTTTATACACTTTGAAAAGATTCATGCACTATTACCTGAACTCAAAGTCCACAAGGAATACAGGTTATTTGATCACAATTCTTCTTGAAGGAGTCTGTTGTTATAGGAAGATGAAAGTATGATAAGTAGTGCATGCTCTCATGTTATGCCCATCAAAATAATTTGACTTAGTTTAAATTATTTTTACATAAGAATACAATCCCCTAACAGCTAATTTTCTTTATGACATCCTACTACTTAAGGTGGTAATTTTTCATCCCCTCTAATGTAGCCATATGCAAGCTAATACTCCCCTGAATGACTAGAGCAAATGTGATCCCTCCACAAGCCAATCACATTGCTCTAGCAACAACAATAACAGGTTTTGTTCTTGCATTGCCAGGCAGCTCTTTGTTCCAGACAATGAAGAATTAAGCATTGTGGAGCAGATCCTCAGCTGATATAATTAGGTGGTATTTCATTGAATTCAGGGCTCAGTCATACCAGCTGAGGAGCTGACCCTTGATCTGCAGCAGCAACAGCTGAGTAGCAACAAACAGGCAAGGAAAAGCCTTCTCTTTCCCTGCCTTAATATCATAATGAGTTCTCTGCTTTCAACAGGTTTATCAAGCAATCCCTGGGTTTTGGGGGTCATGCAGAACATTTTATTCCAAATTAAAGAATGGGAACACTCAAAGCAAGAATCTTTGGCTTTCTGAAATCAGCTGAGGTTGGTGATGCATTTCCAGATGAGCTCTCCTTTGCCCAGCTCTGATGATGTGACTGTACCAGCCAGCTCTACTGGTAACAGGGGAAGCAAATCACATGTCCCTCCTTTCATCACTATCTATCTCAAGCTTGCAGCTCAATGCCCCTTCAGTCAACTTCAGCAAAGCCATTAGAGGAGGGAATGGTTAGCCACAGTGCCTGTTTGATTTGGGGGAAATTTGGTCAAGATTTATTAAAAATAAACACAGCTAACAAAATCCTGGGCTGGAAGGCAACCAAGACACTGTTAGTTTGCTTCATTAAAATATGTATATTAGCACACCATTTCAAACAGGTATAGTGATCCTTCCTGTACCAACAAGGAGCATACTGTGAAATCAAGCTTATGGACTCGCATCCTGCTCAGTATCAAGCATATTCTTTTGCAACAGTGGTGACTTTTCAGTGTGGGATGTTAATATGTAGTACCCATTAGATTGCTAGTGTGATTTGTGTTTAAGGCAAAGCACCAATAAATTGGGTCAGCACATGAATCTTCAGAGGGAGGAAAGAAGGAGAGCAGAAAGCACCCTAGGCAGCATCACCACAGGGACCAGGCAAGGCATGCAATGCCCTCAGCACTTCCAGCACCAAGCATCACAGATAGATGTTTTCATAAAGGGAAATCCATTTTTCCATTAGACATAACAATGAAAATATTACTTTGATTGAAAGTGTGCAATCAGGCCTGACTTAGTTTGCCCTCCTGCATTCAGGCTTTACATCAGAAGGCTGTAAATTTACAACAGAAAATAGCTGGGTATGTTTACACACCCAAACCCATGCTTCATTTATTTACCCAAATACATTATCACATACACTGACCATTGTTGCTGCTCAGTGAGGCAAGCAGACACAAATGGGGAAGAAAAACACCTACACAGATTTCACCAGCAGATAAGTTATTAATTCATGCACAAAACAATGAAGGAATTCCAGGCTACGTATCAATAACTACTCCTGACTTCTTGATTGTATTATTAAACAAAAGCAAAAGGTAGAACATGCAGAAAAGTTCTTAGGGTTAACCTGCAATATCAAATTTAAAAGTCTGTTAGATCCAAAGCAGTCTTGGCTTGTGACTGTAGAAATACAATGTGAAATTTCCAATAACACTCATACTTCCAAGAAAACAGAGGAAAGATATTTTCATTCAATGGCCAAAAAAAAGAAAACTGGATATAAGGGACTTGATTTCATTGAAATTATTGAAATTAGTTGTATACAGTAACTTAATGTCATAATACTCCATTAAGAGCCTATTTTCTTGTTTACATAATACAATTATAGGGTTAATGCTGGTCCAACAAACAGCACAACAGAACTGAAAAAGCTGTTTGCCACTGAAATGCCATGTGAAGGCACAAAGTTTAGATAAGGAGAAATATTTAAATTTTCCTTACTAAGCCCCAGGCCTTGGAAAGTGAAACAATAACTAACATCTGAAACCACCCAAATGAGGCATTATTACAAAGACCTTGTGGATCTATGCACACAAGTTCTGCAGTTAAAAGCTTGAATAGTAGTCAATAGTTACCAAATATTTTTTCTATCCCATCAACTCAAAGGCTTGAAGGCAAATGTTTGAAACCATGGGAAAGTAAATTGCATCTGTTCTGAAAGTGAGGAGGTCAAGGCATCAAGGTAAAGACAGAGCTAGAGATGAAATGTGACCACCTGGACACATCCTCATTTCTTTCCTTAGAGCAGGAAAAAAAGAGAATCCTTAATGTGGGTGAGTCACACATAGCCCATATCACAGTACAGTTCTCCTGCACCAAGCTCACAGTTGCCTAGAGCAGACAATGAGATTTGTCCTAGGAAGCTGCACCAGCCTTAGTAGCCCTTAGACCAGGTTCCTGAGCCTGCCTGCCCTTGCTGCTCCTTATCCTTTTCCTGCTACCCAATTTTCTGGCTATCCTGACCTGCAGCCCAGGTCCTGACTTATCTCAGTGGCTTCATGCATCCATAACCTGTGGCTTCCTAACCACAAGCCACCTCAGCCCTCCCAACCTAGCAGATATTCAGGTTCCCATTTCCAGCCTGGCCCAAACACCAGGCTCCCTGCTAGCCCCATACGACCACCAACAGAACTGCAAACATGAGATTGTCACTTATTCTGTGTTCCTAAAGAGATGATTAGAGAGGGAGGAGGGGTCCTTTTGTTTATGCACAAGGCACAGTGGCTCCAAAACCAGAGCAAGGTTGTATTCTTGCTCCTATTCATCAGAAAGATCAATGGCAAAAGCAGGGAGACTGGTGTCCTCCTTGTGTTGAGATAAAGCCCACATAGCAGAAGGAAAGCTAGATGTGTCTTGGCTTCACGCCCGTGCTTTACCAACCAACACAGCTTAGAGACAGAGGGGCTATGATATATATATATATATATATATATATATATATACACAC